>CM021534.1:17096705-17122480 GCA_010994315.2 Pisaster ochraceus
TTTTAGTGGTATTGTTAGTACTACTGACAGGGCTCCAAATTTGCAGTGTTTTTGTGTGTGTTGGGCTGGTAAACCCACTACTAGACAGTGAAAATTAAAAAATACATTGATGTTCAATATCGACTCAAAAGTCTGATGTCTTCCAATTCTGTTGAGTATTTAAGTTTATTTGCAGTGAAATATTCTGCTTTCTTTTTGGTTGTTCAAAAACAGTTAGTATATTAAACTGTGTAGACAGTTTGTTTAAATTTTGGTTCTGGCCTTGTACACATTTTTTAGTTCAGTAGAAACGTAAATGCTTCAAGCCCTGTAGTCCTTTGGATTCTGCCTCCATGTTCGAGCCCTACTGCTGCTATTCCTGAAGGCATTGTTAATGATCAAATTTAATCAAGAATAAAGATGCAGGTCAACTTCGGTCCCTTCAAAGTAATGAAAACTACCTGAGAATTCTAAGATACTAAGATTGTAGGCTTGCATTCAGCCCTCCCCCAATGCCCCCCACACCCCTCTTGGAAACAAAATTATCAGTGAAAAAGGTCAGGTCATCATTACAGTGCAGAAATAAAAACCCGGAAAGACTGTGCAAGTCTATCTGTGTACAAACATTGGGACCCATTAAAACTCTATCCCTTCCAAACACAACAAAATGCGCCAAATGGTTGAATTTTGTTTTGCCGTCAAATCCCATACTCTGTTGCACAGTGCTGCATTGAGCAGGGTTCTACGTGGCCTAGGCACGTCCATGAGCAATGCAAGTCTCCAGCAAACTTCAATGCATACGAGTGCATATAGCAGGGTTGAATGCCCAGTGACAAGACTAATTGAAACCAGTTCACTTCACAATGCCACGGAATCCTCTGTTGCACTGAGCGGGGCTTTTGTTTCAACCATGTTGCGTGTTACACATTTAGCAGGGTGCCGAGAAAACACCTGGGAACATTTTAATAGAGAAGAAAAAACCCATTGCTAACATTATCTGCTTAGCAATGATTAAGCAGAATACCAGCCACAGATGGTACATATGACACCTGGTGTTGCGGCTGGTAACCTCATTTTAGTCAGCACATTTTTGTGTGCTTAGTTTATCTTTTAGTGCTTAAGCAGCTCGATGAAATTGGGTCCTGTTATTGGTTAGGTTTAAATTGTTTGATTTTGATTTTGTTGTTGACCGAACAGGTCCAATAATGTTTGAATAGGCGCGAGAGTGAAAGTTCTTCGGCATGTACTGCCAACACCTGTATTTTCAACATGATTTTACAAGGAACAAACACGTGATTTCACGTGATTTTACAAGGAACAGACACGTGATTTCACATGATTATACAAGGAACAGACACGTGATTTCACAGGATATTTCCTAGTTTCGGGATTTTCTCAAAACCTCTTTTGAGTCTTTCTTGAAAAGAAATACAACAATCACCAATAGGAGAAAGAAGTAGTCCACATTTTGTCCAAACCTGTAGACTTTCTGTATTTCTGGTGATGCACAAAGTCTCTAAACATCCTGAAACTGTAAACATCTAGGAGGTTGCGGGTTTGGAATAAGGGGGAACCCTGGCCCCTAAGCCAGGAAGGAATTTTTAAATTTGTTAGATCTCATCCCTGAAGGGAATAAGTCACTTGGAGTGAACCCATAATACTAAAAGGTTATTACAAATACTACACTGGGAGGACAACACTTTGGTCCCACACCCTCACTCATGACGTCTTTTTTGTTTATCTTGTTCTATTTTGGAAGTGGTTTTTAATTTTATTTTAAACTTGAAGGCATTCTTTAATTGATAACCTCCTCTATCTTACCCCCCCTATCAGAGAGAAGAGTAAGTCACCTCGTAGGATACCCCCAGATAACCTGGAATCGGGCTCCCCAGGGGTCGACGAACTTGGCATGGTCGGCCACCAAGATGAACCTGACGTTCACGTCACCTTTGAACTTTCAGGTAATGATTTCCTCACCTTTTTTTGTTGTTGTAAAAAACCTTTGTCCCATTGCCTCGAACATCATAACAAAGATGATGACTCTTTTGTTTTATTGTCCGTCGTTAAGAAATTCAGTGAAGCGATTGCTGAGAGTGGACAACAATTCCCCAGTAGTGGTGGGAGTTCGACAGGGACGACAGACTTGTACAAACAAGTCTTCAGAATGTTTGTTTTTGTATGCCGTGTGATGATTTCAGGGGCAAGGCAGGAAATTGATGTTGATATTGAAGCGATCTTACTCAGGGTGACTGGGCGGGTCTTTAAAAGTAGCTTTCTCAATGTCATCATCACAAAGAGGCAACACCCTAACGCTTTGAAATTTCTGGATTCATGCTTGACTAAGGAGGTCTTCTGGACCCCACATGATCCATTTCTCGAATTGTTCACATCTCATTCTACCGGCACTCCTTCCGTATAAAGGTTCGGAAAAAAAATATTATATCATTTCCTTTGAGCTACTTTGTACCTTTTACCTCCCCGTTGAGGTTTATAGGTCATACGCTTCCTTTTCTGTTTACGAAAAATTCACCCCGGCACGGAGGAAACGAAACTGCCAGCCTGCATGGTTAGTTCACCGAGGCAACAACTCTTTTGGTTGAATGTTTTGCCCCGGGCGGAGAGCCCAAGCGACCAAGCTTCCAAGTCACAATCGGAATACTCATCAACTATAAGTGGCTGATGATAACACTCAAAAACCCTCAAAAACCACAAGGCCTCTAGTTGGTAGGGCGGCTTGACTCACAACCCCAAGGCCACTGGTTCATTTCCTGTTGTGGTAATAAAAAAGGGGGAGCATGCATCATTATGTTTGTCAAGAGCGGTATTCATCACTTAAAGATTAATTTCCATTTCTTTGTTATCTGGGATCTGGAAGATTTTCATCCTGGTTTTTCGAGATTAAAAGATTAAAAAGGGCTTGGACAATTCCGGGATTACGCTCTTTGCACAAATTATTTTGCCTGAGTGCCTCGGTATTTTGAGTCAATAAAAGAGCGTCAAACTCTGTATTGTTTTGGGAAAATTGATCACTTGAAAATGTGCTGTTTGTAGAATTTGTGAATGACATATTTTCATATAGTGCCTTGATGCAAAAGCCAAGATAAGGGCCACTGTACTGCAGTGTTTAAAAATGTCCTCAGAAAAATCGTTATTCCATGGAACAAAAGTAGAGAGGTTTAGGGGAACCTACAAGAACTATTCCTGTATTCCTTGTACTATCAGTAATATTGAGGGGTCAGGCAGTATTAGGGTTGAAAGTTGAAATTAAGACAGGGTTTTAGAAAGAAAAAAGACAAAGCAATAAATGATAAATTGAAACACTAATAGGAGAGGAGGGTACCAGCGGAGGGTACCAGCGGAGGGTACCAGCGGAGGATACCAGCGGAGGGTACCAGCGGAGGGTACCAGCGGAGGGTGCCAGCACAGGCTTAGTAGGTTTAAAACTTTCAAGTGAGGTGGTTTCCTTTCTCCACTGGACATTGAATCTAAACGATTGACAAGGTCTTCTTCTTTCACTCGTTCAGGTCACACTACCGCTCATCATTGCTGTGCTGCATGGTCAGACGGCGTCTGTCAGAATGAGAATTTCCAACTTCTCAATGTGGACAAAGCGGTCTTTGCTGGAACCAACCAGGTAAGGGGTATTGGACCATGAAGGAGTAACCTTCAAAAAATTGCTTACCACAGAAAAATCTTGCTTGTCAGAGAGAGGTTACTGGCCAAAGCACCATGTAGTGTATTATGTTAGTGACTGGTTCCCTGCTAAAAATCATACAGCTTCAAGACCACCAGATCCTTATTCCATAAATCTGTTGTACACACACACTAAAGTTGCTTAGCACTGAAAAACTCTTGCTCAGCAGGAACATGTTACCAGCCAGTATATTATGTTATGTGTATTGTTAGTGACTGGTTCTCAGTAAACTTTGCTGAGCAACATTTTCTGCTCGTTTTATGAAATTGGACCCCCAGATCATCATAGGAAAGCTTTAATGTCCATTCTAAGTGGCGTCTGTGTTACTTGGAATGTCCACAGTAAATACATTAACATGAGCAATAAGGACCCACAATAGCACAGCATTGATTAATAATGTAATTTACAAGGGCTTGATGGCTGCGTCTTACTTTTAAGAAAGCTCTCTCGTTGTCCCACATGGAAATGGAAATGGAAATAGTGATGCGTAACCTGTACAATTTGTGGGTCTTATTTATACAGCGCTGTAGTTACTGTCGCCGGTTCGGGGCAACCATCTTCTGCATGGAGACCGGCTGTAAAAGGGTCTACCACTATCCGTGTGCTGCAAGCAGTGGTTCATTCCAGGTATGTATCAAGGTCATGGGTCCCCTGTATAACGGTGAAACCCTTCTTGGGGAAGAGAGGTTTTTGTAAAGCTTTCCCGCATATTATAACCCTAGTAAGACTAATTATACACAATGAAGGTGTAACAAAAAACCACTGAGATAAAGAAGAAATTATTAAATTGAACAGTATTATGTTCCTGGAAAATTTTTGTAGAAGCATCTTGGGCCCCCCTCCAACTCTTTATCCCCACCCCCTCAAAAATCTTTAATCAATCTTGTATAGAAACATCTAGGATCCCATCAAAACATTAGTGGTAAACGTAACAATTTAATATCTACAGTTATCAAAGATATGATGAAAGATTTGTCATTCATAATGCCCTGCCCCCTTTTTTTTCTTGTCTATTTTCAGGGCATTAAATCACTGGCCCTGCTGTGCCCTGAACATCTAGACCTCTGTGAAGATAAAGGTAAGACTTCCTCCAATAAACCGATCCATTCAGCCCCACCCACTAACTGTCTTTCAACGGCGCCCTCATGGGTAGCATGTGTAGACATGCGCCTTGTGGTTGTGCAGTGCCCTCTCACAGAGGACGAGACAGAAATCCAAAGGGCGGAAACTTGTTTACAATTTGTAACAAGGTTTGAAATTATTTGAAATTTACCCAGTCATTTTCCCTTGTGGTTTATTGCTTGATATTTGAAATAAAAAGTCGCATCCCAAGGTGATCCATCTGCTGCCACTTCCCAGGTGGTATCGTAAACTTGGGTGTGATCCCTTGCTACACGGCAGTTACAGGTCATATGGCTTCTGACTGGCACCCCGAACAAAGATATGGAAACATGTTAATCCAACAATTTGTTTCTACCCAAAATTGGTCTACAGAAATGATATCAAATTTTCTCATTTGAGTGAAAGCAATGAAAAACCGGTCAATGCTTTGCTTTAGATGTTGTTAATAACTTGATATTATTATCAACAATCCAATAATATCAAATAATACAATAAATTATATCAACAATCCAATTAGCAACCCAATAAGCAACAGTGATTTGTGGCTTCTTCAAATGCTGTTTCCTCACTTTGGATAGTATTTCATATGGAAATATTTATCCGGAAGGTTGGTACTGGTGTGGATTTTTTTCATAAATCAGTGAGTGTTCAGGTTGACAGTGGTAACGCTGTTCATGTTGCGATAATCACCAATACTGTACTTTAAATCGGCAGTTGATGAGGAAGAGCTGGAGTGTGTCATCTGTGAGGCCCCAGGCACCCTTCAGGACCAGCTGTTCTGCACAAGTTGCGGTCAGCACTACCACAGTACCTGCTTAGATCCTCCCGTTGTCGTCACTCCTGGGGTGCGAGCTGGCTGGCAGTGTCCCAATTGTAAAATATGCCAAACGTGCAGGTGAGCAGTAATAATCAGTAAGAGATGGGGTGTCATGTGGCCGAGTGGTTCAGAGCATCGAATTCAAGTTTCGATGGTTAAGTCATCGGGGTGTGGGTTCGAATCCCGGTCATGACACTTGTGTCCTTGAGCAAGATACTTTACTATAATTGCTTCTCTTCACCCAGGGGTATAAATGGGTACCTACGAGGGTAGAGGTTGATATTGTGTTTGAAAAAGCCTTCGGAGCGCCACGGCAGCCCGGGCTGTATACTCCCCAGGGAGCTGAGAAAGATTACAGGGATGTATAAGATTAAGTTATTATTATTATTATTATTAAGCGATCTAGGGCCTTTTCCAAACTTTGGCTTGGGCTCCAGCTTTCTCGTTACTTTTGGAGCAGCGACATTTTGCACGGCGTTTCCAACATCAAACAAAGGCTGGAGCCCGGAGACGGAGTCCAAGCCGAGGTTTGGAAAAAGCCCTGAGAATCAAGGGTCCAGTTTCGTAGAGCTGCTTAAGCACCAAAAGAAAGTAACTAAGCACAACAAAATTATGCTTACCAGAATAAGAATAAGGTTACCAGCAAAAATACCATGTCCCATTTGAATTGATTTGATTTATTTGGCAAATTGCAAAGAGAATATATTCAAATGCACAACAATTTTGACATAATCGATACGAAAGTAAGAAAAAAAGCAATAAAATAACCTAAAAGGATGGTGTTTACCGAGGATAACACAAAAAGTGCAAGACTTTATTTCCATGTGGTCCTCTGAATGAAAGCAAAAATGGACGCGGTCGAAACAGTAAACAAGAAGAACGAGAGCAAAAAATTAAGCTAACGCAGGTTGGGACTATTAAAATGGCAATCTAAAAAAAGCTCAAGATATTTTATAAGGTAAAGATGTACCATCTGTGACTGGTACTCTCCTTGTTGTTTTCTTGGACACCTTTCAAGCAACATTTTTTCTGCTTAATTCAAAATGAGATTTAGAATTTGGAATTCATCTATTTAACAACGAAGAGGTGTGTCCCAACCCTGGGACAGTCAATCATTAAATGTCTGCTGTTGTTCCTCTGTGTCGAACAGACAACCGGGTGATGACAATAAGATGCTGGTGTGTGATACATGCGACAAGGGGTACCATACCTTCTGTCTTCGCCCTGCGATGACGACAATTCCAAAACACGGCTGGAAATGCAAGGTAGGGCATGTTTTTTCCTTCCCGGGATCTTATCACAAGATTGAACGCTTAAAAGAGGGGCTCCGAGGTCAAATTCAGTTTTGTGATTTGCTCATTTTCCAATCTATAGAGTCCTAAGGAAAATTGGGGTCCATTTTCAAGTCTTCAACTTCACGTTGAAGTGGTGTAAGATGCCATTGTATTTGATACCCTTCAAGAGCAAGTTTTGTTTAAGTCGAAAAAATGTTCAATTACGTCACATTTCAAATAATGGTCTGTTCCTTTTTTGTACAGAGAATTTTTAGTTAATTTCTAAATTTTGATGATATTCAGTCGAAAACGGTATTGAACTTGACGTTTGCGCACAGATTCTTCTTTGGAATGTACAGACCCATTTGTTGTTTTTTTTGTCTGATGACATCATATTTAAATTCAATGTGATAGAGTATAAAATAAAATAGCAACTACTCCCTAGCGTGAGGTTAGAGACTTATAAATGTTTCCACACTTCCATGACTCTATCTATTGGAACATGAGTGCATCACAAACTGAATGTTACCTTGGAGCCCCTCTTTAATCACATGACTGTACAAATGTGACCTATTCATCCACGGTGGAATGCCTTTTATTGGTCACTAGAGAAAATGGCCTTGTTGTGTACATGTGGTTTCATTTGTGTTTATGCCATTTCTTATCTCTTCCCAGAACTGTCGTGTTTGCGGCGACTGTGGTGCTCGCACTCCTGGCAGTGGTCCCAGCTCACGATGGCATCACAACTACACAGTGTGTGACTCATGTTACCAGCAGCGTAACAAAGGCTACTTCTGCCCAATATGTGGCAAGGCGTATCGGCATCACACCACCCACAAAGTCATGGTGCAGTGTGATCTCTGTAAAAGGTACGAGAGTACTGCCTACATAAAGTGGAATTAGTGGCTGTTGTTGTCGTTCGGGTGTTTGTTTTAAAGTTGATGGGGTTGTTAAAACAATTGTGAGGTTTCTTGGGTTATTCCCTGATCTCATGATTTTCTTTAAAGGAGCTGTGTCACCATGATCAAAGCAGGCCTGTGACTGTTTATGGAATTATGAACTATCACCCAGTTACTGCATGAACGCGCCCTCCCTCCGAACCAACCTATGGAGGGCGGGCGCATGCAGTAACTGGGTCAGAGTTCATAATTCCATGTACAGCCACAGGCTTTGATCATGACGCAGCCACTTTAAAACCTTGAGCCTTCAAATTTTCTCAGTAGAAGTAAAATGCACCACAGAGGGAGAAAGAAATAGTGAAATTGTGTCCTAACCTGTAGAAAATCAGTAAGCTGTTTTTTTTCAAGGGTCTACATCGTGCCTGACAGTGCTTAGCGGGGCATTGGTAAAGGTCAAAACCAAAATCGAACTGATCTTTATCCCCGTTACAATAACTACGTCGCTTCAAGACGCACTTACTCAGTATAATTGGTTTCTGAAATAGTTTTTGAAAAAGTTCAAGATAGAATCGATCTCACCGTTGCATGATCCATGTTTCTTGTTCTGCTCACAGGTATATTCACGCAGATTGTGATAACAGTGACGTGGTGACGAATTATCAGCAGATGAGAGCAGCAGGTCAGCGCTGTACTTATGAGTGCAGAGACTGCAGGCAGAGACAGGTCAGCAATGGTTTATTTTTTATCGTTTATTCTTCATCGAAAAAAAAATACGCAATTCAGATTTTCAGCTAAGGATGCTTAGCCTCACAAATTCACAAATCACTGTCAATTTTGTGATTTTCATAGATTGTAGAAAATCAATCTGAAATCCTACACACCTCATTTTTCGCTTGTGGTGTGGGAGTGTGACATACGGGATAAATTTATGACAGAGAAAAACTGTATAATTGATTTGTTTGGACAACATCAGCCAGTGATAAAGGATATCATATCATATATATATATTTTTTTTCATCATTAGTCCAACCTGGAGATCGGTTCCAGATTCTCAGAGACGAGATCAAGTTCCACGACGCTATACAGTGATTCAAGCTGTACAGAAGCTGGAGAAAAAGAGAGTAAGATGCAATCATTTATTTCTGGAGGTTAATTTATTTGTTTGAATCTGTGCACAATTTTTGTTGTAAGGGGGGAGATGGTGAAGGAAACTTCCATTCTTTGAAAGTGATTTCTGGAATAATTTAGAAACCTTGGTGGATGTGTTATAAAGTTTTGAAGCCTCGTATTCCGGAAGCAAACTCTTTACACAACATGGAGGTCGTTAGGTGTTTTGGCTAACTGAATCGTTCTCCACCATTTTGAAAAATTTGAAACCAATGTTTTTTTCACCTACCATGAATGGAAAGATTCAAATGTTCTCTGTCCAGTCTGCACCCTCCACCCACTGTCTAATACGTAGCATACCATTGGCATCTTTACAGCGACGTTCACACCCAGGAGAAGTCCAGCCACCGCCAGATCGTCCCCTCGTCACAGCAGCGTGATGGACGACCCCCTCGCGCTATCTCACGACTCTTTAGCCAGCGTGTCCACGCAGAATGAGGACAGCCTCAGCAGTATGGACACCGACTATATGGGAGGGGACGAACCCAAGAGAACAGAGGTAAGAGATTCCCTTCGTCTAAAAGTCTTGGATGAGAAATTTCAGATACTTTTTATCTGAATTCAGACTCTTCATGTCTGCCTAGTGTAGAAAATCAGCCGTTATTTTTCCCACAATGATATAAATCCTGCTCTTTGATCCACTTCTCTAGTGCTAAGGAAACTTTTTTGCAGTAAAATTGTTGGGAGATTATACCACCTCTCAGTGCTTGTGTCGAAAGCTTCCAATTTGACTGGAGCTTCTGGAAGCACAAGAAAAGCTAAGCACAAAACGATTTTGCTTACCATATTAAGGTTACCAGCCAAAATATGGTGTCACGTGTATTGTTTTGGGGCTGGTTCCCTGTTTCTTTAAGCAGAAGTTTGTAGAGCATTTTTTTCTGCCAAAGCAGCTGTATGAAATTTGGGACTGTTCTTTAAAACAATCCATTTATAGCGAATGATCAATTTCAAAACGTACTTTTAAATTTCGCAAGCACTGCCCTTGCGTGTACCTTGGACAAAACAGACTGATTTTGTAGTCTGTAGACGCTACATCTGATTGATCCAATCCTACTATTTACAAATGCAGGACTTTGCACCGATCAGTAGGAAACTCAGCACCTCAGTAAGTCTTGCCCACTGGCCCCACGCAGGAGGGGGGAAACCTCTCGATAAACTCAGCCAGCTGGGACCCTTCGGTCGTAAGAAATTTGGCGTTGGGAGACCACGGGTAAGAAGCAATTTTGGTTAGTTTGATAATACAAAATTTGGCCATGTCAGTGTGGAGGTCTCTATTCGTTTCACCAAAAGAGAAGGTGGTAATATATGATGTAAACCTTAATAGACCGTTTATTTCTGCATAACCATCACCAACTGCCCAGACATGGCTGTTAAATAATAGTTGTGGACACACATTTTCCAGTAAAAATTTCAGGAAGGAAACATTCAAAAAGGAAATTTTGTTTTGTTTTAAGAAATTCCAAAAACTTGGTAACATGGGAATACAATTGAAAATTATCGATTCAGGACTTGGTTGGTTGGACATTTGCGGCAATTTGCAGCCACTATGGTAATTTTTTGGTGCAAACCACTTGCGCCCTCAAGCTGCCTTGTCTCTGAAAGTTTTGTAAAAAGTAAATGAGGAGAAAATATCCTCTAAATGGTGTTAAGAGAAACTCTTGCTTGAATTACTTGCGTCTTTAATATGTTTAAAACTGCAAAGATGGTTTGATAGGAGAGAATCTCCTCATCTCGCAAGCAATCAATTCTGAGCTGTCACAAATTGTTGGATGTTTCTAATTGAATTCTACTACCATTTGTCATGTTTCCTCTCTCCACCTCTAGGGAAGGGGCGGATTTGTTGGCAGGAAGAGGGGCCGTCACAGTGCGGGGGCCAAGCGAGGACCTAAACCAAAAAACAAACTCAGCGCTCTCT
Organism: Pisaster ochraceus; assembly: GCA_010994315.2. Classification (NCBI taxonomy): domain Eukaryota; kingdom Metazoa; phylum Echinodermata; class Asteroidea; order Forcipulatida; family Asteriidae; genus Pisaster; species Pisaster ochraceus. Next base: position 17,107,573 of record CM021534.1, read on the forward strand.
TGCCCTCCTCACAGGTAATACCGCAAACACTCAAGGCCAGACGTTATGTGAGCATACATGTTTTTTTTATTTCCGTTGGGTTGTGGTGCTGGGATTTCATAACTTTTAATTGAATTGTGTAGTCTAGTTATATAGTGGTAATAGATGTATTGGAAACTTTGTACAGGGTGGTGCAAATAGAAGGAAACCCACATTTGACTGCAATTTTCAGCTACTTGTTAGGCATATTTTCAAAATTCATTTTATTGGCATTAAAATATCAATATGTAAACATTAGTGATGAAAAAATGATTGCAAATGCATATTTTGTGTCGGAGATATGGCAGTTTAAATATTTCATGTGACACGCCTGTTTGTCCATGGGCGACTTTATTCCATCTGGTGACTGAGCTCCGGAGCTTGATTTGAAGACGAAAAAACATTACACTTCAAACATAGTTGTTACTTCTTTTTCTTGTTAATGCATTTCTTTGATATCATCAAAGCATAAGTTAAAGAATGTTATGACAAGTTTTTACCTTTCCATGTATTGTCCCATGGGAATGCTTCTCATTAAGTCAATAAATTGTGTTTTTAAAAATATATATGAACTACGAAACACCCGATTTACATAGATTTACATGTGGACAACAGTGATTTTGGTGACTTTTATTCAAATTAGCATTATAACAATTTTCTTTCGATTAAAAAAGAAGAAGATAATTTCACTATGTTTGGTAGAAGAGATATACTTCATAACATTAAACAAAATAAAAAAATCTGATAAGTTTAACAAGTAGGTTAAAATTCCTGTCCCCAAAAATGTGGGTTTCCTTCTTTTTGCACCATCCTGTAGAATAGAGTTTTCCCATAATTATGTAAATTACACATCAAGCGTGTGCACAAACGCCACCGGTGGTCAGTTTAAAGGAACATCACGCCTTTTTGTATGGGGCTGATTGGGGCGTGACGCATACGCAATTGTGAGTCTGCCTTTTCTACACCTCAATGGCGTTTGCCAACCAGTAGTGTCACATGCCTGAATGTAGTTACATATTTTATGGGAAAGGCTAATTGATTCAGGACTTATTATTTTCATTTTACCCTAGCACTTTTGTGTTCTGTTGAGGAGGCACAAAATCCATAGGCTACTCGGGTGGGATTCGAACCCATAGTCCCCTCAAAACTTATTATTTTAATGAGCACGGAGATCATAAGGGTGAACATTAGTTATTCAATATTCCTCATTTCTATTGCATGGGCTATATTGACAAACCTGGCTACAATCCGCTCGGATGTCACCTGCTTAGAGCACCTTGGTGTCGATTAAACAGATTCCGTTACTGGCCTTGGTCACTTCCAGGCAAACATTCTCCGGATGGGCTTGATTGCTAGTCCATCTGTGAGTGTAGAGCTGCCCTCTAGGACCCAATTTCATAGAGCTTTTAAAGCAGAAAACACTGCTTGAACAATTTCTGCAAAAATAAGCAGGATACCAGCCACAGTTGGTACATGTGAGATGGTATTTTGGCTGGTCATATTATTCTGGTAGGCATAATTTTGTTGTGCTTAAGCAGGTCTATGACACTGGGCCCAGTCACTGTTGCCCTAGGGAGCAGTCCCTAAAGGAGCTAGACAATCTCGCCACTCAGGGGCTATCTGGTACCAATTGTATTATTTAATCATAGCTTAATCTGAGACCTACGCATATATATTGATGTTTTTTCTTATCCGAGATATTCACTCGTTGTTTGCCTTTCAGAGTAACCTATCCTTCACAGTAGATAACAGCGTAGAGAAGAAGGCCAGTAAAGATGACGACGAGGATACTACCATGCACACCACGGTGGTTCTCTTCTCATCCAGCGATCGCTTCACCAGCACACAGGTTGGTTGACCGCTCAACGGTCACGCAGGGTCATGCACTCCTTTTCCAATTGCATAATCAATCAGAAAACTGAATCGCAAAACTGAATTTGACCTTGGGAGTCCCTCTGTAATAGACACTTGCCAGGCAGCCAACGCTAGTTGAGAATACTACGGGCCAGTCAATCTTATGGTATTGGTTAGCTTGATGGATTTGTCAGAAGAAAACCACCCAAAAAAAAGAAGAAAAAAAAACCTGTAGAACTTTGTACATGTTATATTAGAGTTTATCTATCTTTCTATTCCATTTGTTCCAACTCCGGTGGGATGAGTGATGGCATCAGACTCTTGATGTTCTGCCATCCTCTTTTTGTCCTGTGCCAGTCTGGTAGCCACTACAATATTTGCTCTGAGATGGTCGGTGTGATCTTTTGGGTGGTCTTCCTCTTGGTGGCTTTCCTATAATCCTTGTGTCAAATACTAGTTTGATTATTAGCTGATGGAATGCATTCTGTGGACATGGCCGGGGTAGTGTCATCTCATTTTGTGATTTCCTGTCCATGCTAGTTTTCTCAATGCCCAGGGTATAATAGTGTCATATTCATCAAAGTGCCTTGGGAGAGTAGGTTAACGTAACTTTACTTGAGTGATATGATTTTGTTTTCAGGACATGTGTGTGAGTTGTGGTAGTTTTGGTTTGGGGCCGGAGGGCCGGCTCTTGACGTGTTCACAGTGCGGACAGTGCTATCATCCTTACTGTGTCAACATCAAGGTAGGATCTGCAGGCTTCAATGTTCTTTCTATTTTAATCAGGTTTTCCCAATTGATTTTTTTTGTACACCTAGATAATCTGTAAGATTGTTAGATATAAGAAAAGTTGTTCATGGCCTGATGTTTTCGACCCTAGCAGAGTCTTTCTCAAAGGCTAAATGACAACCCAACATACACTACAAGTATACTAGTGTAACAAAAGCAGTCAAGTGGAAAGGAGAGAAAAGGGAGAGGCAAAATACAGTCAGAAGAAGCAATATTCCTTGTGTATCCCATTTGAAAATCCTAATGTCTATAGGAAACTTTTGAAGGGGCACCAAGGCCAAGACGAGGGCAGTAGAGGCCATGGTTTCTGTGTAATACCAAGCCTGGGAAGCGGGTGAAAGATACTTCATTTTAAGGGTGTGACTTCTCATCACTGTTATGGCACCCAAAATAATGAGACTGCAAACATAGGCCTAGATAGCTCAGTTGGTAGAGCCCTGGCACGTTAAACCGGAGGTCCCTGGTTCAAATCCCGCTTCAGTCAATTTTTCTTTGTTCAACCCAAAATTGTTTAAAATTCACCCAGTCAGTTTCCCTTCTGGTTAGCAACTTGATGTCTGATTTCATCATTGGAAAAAAAACCATTTTAATGTCATTAAAAGAAAACAGAGAAACAGTGCGTAGGCAGCACTTGTCTGTATCTTCGGCCTGTCAGTGAAACAGGTACTCAAACACCGATCATCACAATGAAATGGTTCTTGTTCCTAGATCACCAAAGTGGTACTGTCCAAGGGGTGGCGCTGTCTGGACTGTACCGTCTGTGAGGGGTGCGGTAAAGCCAGTGATGAAGCCAGACTCTTACTGTGTGACGATTGTGACATCAGCTACCACACGTACTGTCTGGAGCCTCCACTGCTCACTGTGCCAAAGGGCGGATGGAAATGCAAATGGTAAGTATTTTTTCTGATTGTAGGGGGGTGGGGGGTTGTTTTCCGTTTTGAGAAAGGGTATTTTATTAGTCGTTCGCATTATTTCAATTTACACATTGTGAAACTACCTCATGAAAATGTCAGCAAATTCACGCTTTGAGTAAAAAAGGTTTTTTTGAGCATGTCAGGGATTTTGAGCATGTTCAATTTGGGTTTATTTTGATTGCGGCAATCAAAATAAGTCACAGTGAGTCATTGGATCTTGACATTTCCTCCACTTCGACAGCATTTCAGATTGAGCTGTTTCTGTGGAGGATTGGGAGTGGTATGGAATTTGGAAAGAGTGAGCTTTCAGAATGAAAACTCATTCATTTTTGTCGTGATAATTATCACGACAAAACTTGGACTCCTAACCTGGACTTGGACTCCTAACCACTTTATGCCGTTCCTGTTAGACTTGGCTGTTATCCCATTTATTTGATCTCGCTGTGTCTAGGTGTGTATGTTGTCTGCACTGTGGGGCTACCACACCAGGTACTCAGTGTGAATGGATGAACAACTACACTCAGTGTGGCCCGTGTGCCAGTCTCGTCCAGTGCCATGTCTGTCTCCTCATGTACACAGATATGGAACTCATCTGCCGCTGCTCACACTGCGAAAGGTAAGCTTTGGTCTTATTTTTAATTGGTTTGAATAGTGCCGATGACCCTGAGAGATGATGACAACTATGGAGTTGTTAACCCTTCTACTCTTGGTACCATTCAAGGGTGTTGACCAATCATATGAAAGCATTCTACTGCACAGTTTCTGGCACAGACTTAACTGTGTCCATGTATATCGTGTAGATGCATTGAACACATGGTGTTGTAATGCAGGCTGGTATAGTTTACCTATCATTTGAAGCCAATATGGATGATATTAAATAGTCAGGTGGTAGGAGGGTTGACTATGTACTTGTGTAGACACATTCACCACATGATAAATTGCAGGCTGGGATAGTTTATCATTCAAAACTGTAGTCGATGATATTGAGTGGTCAGACAGTGGGAGGGTTGACTGTACTGTGTAGATACATTCTTCACATGATATTGCAGATTGGCGTAGTTTATCATTCAGTGGATGATGTTTGATGGTCAGACGGTAGGAGGGTTGGTATTGTAAAACTCCTTTTGGGGTGGTGATTCTTTTAGCGAAGGTGTAAAAGGATTTTGCCATGATCTTTATATGTATGCTGTAAATCTTGTATTAGGCAAGAGCATTAGAACGGTCTTGAATATGAAATGTAATATTTACAAGTTTGGGACCAGCTGCCATGTGACAGAGAGGAAGTGTCTATCTTGTTTGTACTTTTGTAACTCTTGAATTTATTGACAGAATGTAAAATTTCTGACATGATCTATGCAGTATTATGCCTGCCAGAGAAGCCCCTAGAGAATGTTCAAGGTCACTCTTTTTGTAAACAACGGTTACATAGTCTATAGTTCGCCCTTCTTTTGTGAGGTGCAGTGTTTCTAAAAACTTTCCAGTAGCGTGCTTTTGTGTATTATTATTATTATTATTATAATAATTATGATCATAACAATGAGTGTGAATTTTGTGGCTCGCAGATGGTTACATGCAGCCTGTGACGGCATGGAAATAGAAGAGGAAGTTGAAAGAACCATCGACAAGGGCTACGTCTGCCTGATGTGTCGTCCCCACACCAAGCCACCCGAACCCGCAGTAGCAATAGAAAATATCCAACCTCCAGTTCCCGTTACCAAATCAACTGAAATCCGTAAGAGTTTTTGTCTTCTCTTTTTTGGGTGTGTGCCTTTGTTGTGTGAGCCTGTTTTTAGTGATTTGAGATATTTCTTCTTTTTTTTTGGGGGGGGGGTGTGAGAGGAGCGGGAATGGAGTCATTGATGCAGGCATGATATTCTTCCGATCTTCTGATTTACGTTTTTTGTGCCCTTGTGAAAAGTCAGACAGTTTTTATTAGATAGACCGAAAAGCCAATGTGTACATGTTGGACAGCCCTTATACTCGATCAAATGTTCCTACTTTTTTCCTAAGGATCAAAGCATCATGCCTGTTGATGTAATATTTTGTGATGCATGGAGCTAGTGTTGGAAGGAATTAGCGTCTAAGAAATAACTCATTGGTGATTACTTGAGAACCGATAAATAACATGAACTCAGTTTTATTTACTTATTTATTTGTTTATTTATTTATGTTTGCTTTTCAGGGTTTTGTTGCATTTTTTTTTTGTATATTATGCTTTGTCATCTCATAGTATCATTTCCATCTCGTACATCATATCTTTCATTGCATGACATTCTGTGACCAGGAACGTCCACATTCATTTTGTATACAACTTTTGGGGAAAAAAATGTAAACCTCTGGACAACAACCATTGTGACCAGCGTGGTCAAACAATCCTCACATTTTGTTCAACTCTCCCAAGCCGTACCAGGACAAGGATTTTATTTTGCTTTCCATTTCAAGAGAGAAATTTCTCTCAACTCCAAAGCCTTTTGGATATGCCAAGTTTAGTTTGGTTTGAAAAAAAAAATTGTTTGGATGGTGGTATACATGTAAACATTTCCTTAGCACCTAAAATTTTAGACTGCTTAGAACTTTTAGAAGTTTGAGGGTTTGACGTTTACTTTTTCCATGTGCTGAATTGGATATGTCGGATTCCCTTTTAGTTGTTTTTTCCTGCAGTGGAGGCATGTGAAACTAACTGTGGACAGACTTGAGCCTGCTACCTCCCAATTACTGACTCACTGAGCTAGTCAATTTAGCCCAAATTGGCAATGAAGGCAATTTCCTGGTTGTCCTGGTGTCTTTTGAAATAACCCAGTACAAATTTAAATTTCCCTCATCGAGGTGCCCCTTTACTATTGGTCAAAACCAAAGATTATAGAGCCCCGGAAGGCGCAAGATGGGGAACTCGGGCTGAAATCTGAAACGTAAACTGGACGCCAATTTCAGCAAGCAACTCTTTTGAAATGGCGCCCATGCGTATTTCACGTTCAAACAATAGATAGGGCTCTAGTTCCCCATCTTGCGCATTCGGCGTTCTATAATCTTTGGTAAAAACTGCCCTGTTCTTCTCGGGTGTGGTGGAATGTTCAATACTGGTTTTGTTTTTTTGCTGTGACATGAGAGAGTTCATCAGATGCTGTAAAAGCTGCCCTGTGCATGTTGATGCATGAACATTTTTGAGGTGCATCTGATAAAATCAAACTTAGGGCAGGGTGTCTCAGTTGGATCAGAGGGAAACAAATAACAACAAAAAAGAAGACTTTTTTAGAAGTAATGTGTAAACTTATGGGATTTTCATTGAACTTTCCCGTGTTTTGGGGGTTCTTGTTTTTTGGGGCCTGGCTGGTACTGTAATCTGGAGGTGTTCAGGCTCAAGTTCCCTTGTCAGTCGAATTTTCCTTTTTTAACGCGGGTCCTTTTTCGCGTTCTCTTTGTTGGCCATGCAGAGTCCACTCCCAAGCAGTTTTCGGTCGAGGGTGTGTCCCTGACCGAGTCTGGGTTCAGACATTTCACTAGTCTGTCGTCCAAGAAGTCGCACAGCCGACGCCCCTCTCTTAAATCCGGCAGCCTGGCCATTCTGCAGAGCCTGGCTGACCCCAACTCTGAGCTCTCAGTCCTTGCCGAGAAGGAGTACAGTGGGGGCAACATTCACAAAGGTATTCTGGTAGCCAGTCTACCCACTATTGGATTTTTTTGTTCACTAGTAGAATAGATCAGTCCCGTAGCCCTGTCTTTCGTTAGTGCCGCCACAGAAGTAACATGGCGATGCAGGTCATGAGAAAACTGTGAAGACCAATTCATACTTACTCTTTTTTTTCCTTCTTTTTTAACTCTCCTAAAGATCAATTTATTTATTACATTTTTACAGACAAGTGTTTGTTTGTCAAAATGTGTTTGTCACATGTCAGCGTCTCCATAAATACTCATCTTGTCTCATCAGATCACAGTTTGTTTCTTTGCTTGTGGAGTTGTTGGATTATCTGTGCGTGAATATTTCGTCACAACGTCCTTGTGAAAATGTGGTGTACCCCCCGCCCCTTTTTTTCTTTTTAAAAAAAACTGAATGTGAAAACTGGATCGTTTCAATTTATGTACCGAGTCAGCAATGTGTGTCATTTTGTGGTATCCTTAAGGCCCATAATTTTGGATAAGGTCAATATTGGGGGGGGGGGGGACGGGACATTTAGGCTTTCAAATTATCCACCTTTCTGTTGCCTTAAATTTTTAATTTTAATCGTTACTTTCTATAGTAGCGTTGCTCTAGAGTCTGTAGACCAAGGGAAAACCCTGGTTTGGCAGTCGTGTGTTTATTTTATATTAAGGACAAATTCAGACCACGCTCTCCGCTTTTTTTATGACCTTGAAAATCTAATTGAATAATGCGGGAAATCAAAGCAATCCGTCAGTTTCAAGTTATGCTCTCACCTTGCAGAAATAAAAGAGAAGAATAGAGAGAGGGCGAAGTCGGAGAGCAAGGAGGGGAAGCATCATCACCACCATCACCACCACCACCACCACGAAAAGGAGAAGAAGAAAAAGCACCGCGGTGTCTACAAACTTGGTACGTTGGGCCTTACTCAGTTACAGTTTAGAAAACGGGAAATCTAACATCTACACGATTTTCAGCTACTGATTCTTTTGGAGTACACCACGCCCAGAGCTGCCAACTCTTCCTGATTCTGCAGAAAGTTCCCTGAAAAGAAAACCTGTCTTTCCATGCTCTGATGAATAAGTTAAAAAATCTCCTGAATACGGAAAATTTCCCCTGTTATGTTGAACGTAATTCTAAATATCTCCCTGATTGTAGTACAAAACAAGATTGTCAGTGGATAAACATACTCAACTGACTGCAAGCAGCTTGTGAATTTAATTTTGTTGATAGTGTTTGTTTACATAATCATAAAAAAAAATAATTATCAGTTGACGAATCCCCATAACAGGCATTAATAATGAACAATCTTCAAAGTTTTGAAGTAATCCATGCTGTTTGAAATAATTCTCACGCGGTTCTCTGTTTTTTTAAAAAGGTGTTGGTGGTTTCACAGTTCGGCCGGTCAAGCTTGGCTACGGTCAAGTGAGTCGTGCTGCATACAGTAGGAGCCTGTCTGAGGGGGCTATTGAGAAACAGCACCCTGAAGCGTTGGAAGCAAGCATAGAAGGTAAGAAACTCCGTTCTAGTATCCAGCCCAGAAATTGAAGCTTTGAAGCTTCCGCACTGCCTCCTCACCTGTGGAATTGGTTACCGCTGCATCTACCAGCGTCTAGTCCCTACAAACTTTGAAATCTGAACTAAAATTGCATTTGTCTCTAGCCTATTCTCACTGATTGCAGTTGCAATTTTTCCCATGTATGGTATTTTGTAAGTTTTTGTAGAAGTATTTTGAATTGTGTATTATTTTGGCGCCTTGAGCACTTTAAGTATGGACGTGTGCACGTTATGTTAATTTTTTTTTTGTGGTGGACTTGAGAAACAAATTGTTCGAAATGTGGATGGCCATTTCCCGCCTTTTTTGTTTTTGCAGTCACCATGTTGCTTGTCTGTATTTAGTGAACTTTGAGTAAAAAATGTTTCCCCCCATCCAGGTGAGCGGAGTAGTTTTGTGAGCTCCACGGACATTTCTGGTAGCTTTGAGAAGAAGAAGAGGAGACGGAGGAAGAAGTCCAATCTACAGAACAGCTTTCCCTCTTATCTCCAGGTAACCCCCCCAAGACGTTTGATTTCCTCACAATTTTGTCTTCGTGATTTCAGGATTTTCTATAAAAAAAAAAAACTCCTTGAGCAAAAAACTTTTTCTGGAAGAAGTGAGAAGGAACTACCAAAAGGAGACAGGAATAGTCTAAATCCTTCAGTTTTGTATTTCTGGTGATGCACAGAGTCCGTAAACCTCCTGAATTGTAACACCTGTGAGGTTCTCTGGGTTTAGAATAAGGGCGGAACCCAGACCTGCAAACCATTTTCCAGGAATCTTATTCATTTGTTCCAATGGTCAGAGATGGTATTTTTTGAAGAGTAGCTAAAACCAGTGATCAGTGTGCACATTGAAAACCTACTGAAGGGACTAAACTATTCATTTCTTGTTAGAGCTTTTTTTTTAAATTTGTTTAATTTGATTGTACAGTGCCTTGATCTAGCTGCTAGGATATGTTCACTCTATAAGAACTTTGTATTATTATTATTATTATCACTACTTTTGGGGGGTACAATCTTTAATAAAACTGTTTTGACTTCCTGATATACAGGAAGCCTTTTTCGGCAAGACCCTGCTCGACTCGAGCCGGAGAAAAGACGGCTTGGAGATTTCCGATGATGACAGTCGGCCCCAACTGGCTAAGAAGGAGCCAGAGGGTCCTGCAAGCATGAAGAGCCCCACGACCAAAGCCCCTCCAAGCACCTCAACTGAGCCGTCGCATGGCAGTCATCAAGCTCAGCATAACACCACGAACTCTGGCACAGAGGTAAATGTAAGGATCAAGTAGTCGGAAAGTGCTCTATTTAATTGACTGTTTTTCATAGGTCCCTGTGCTCTTTGTGTTCGAATGAAGAAATTTAGGGTTGGGGGTTGAGTAGAAGGCATACCTGCTTATCGTTCTGATTTTTCAGGTTTTTTAAATCCTAAAAAGAATCAAAACAAACCAAGTTCCTAAAACGAGGTTTCTCAAAATGGTTAAGCAAGCCTAGTTAACAGTTGATCTCGTTTTCTCTTCAGTCTCATCATCAGGTGGAAGGAGGGGATCTTGGCACTGGTGATGACCCTCTGAACTTCTTACCACAGGAGGAATTCCTTGGCATCATCCTCGGCGACGGACTCGGCAAGAACGGCGAAAGTAAGAATGTTCATGTCGAGAGAATTCACAAATTGTTTTGTAAATGCTTAGGCTGTGTCGGAATTGGCGGCTATGGCTGCGGCTGTGGCTGGATTGCTGTGTCACCATGTGTTTAAGTATAGGACGTCCCTTAGCAACAGCCGAAGCTGCCAATTCAGATACAGCGTTATGATCATTATCGTCATCAATCAACTGCAACTTACGCTTGGGTCTGGGAGACAAGAGAAGACCTGATAAGACAAGACATGTTTATCACGTACATGTATATAAATCTTAAAATTGTAGTCAAAAACAGGGATTTTTTTTTTTTAAATAGCCTGTAAAGTCTATCAAACCCATACCTTGTGTATATGTAGGTCAGCCCCTTTACTCAACAAAATTGATCTACTTTTTTTTGTGGGCCAAATTAAACAAATCTGAGGTTGGGTAACATTTAGCGTCAAATAATTTTTGATTGATATCGGTGCCAGGTCTTGACATCGACGCCATTGAGGAGCCTACCCAGCAGTCGGGAGACCACACAGAAGGTGCGCAACCGACAAGTACCAATGCAGAGCTGGACTCCATCTTGAGCTCCAACTTGGGACACATGGTCCCAGATGGTAAGCACATATTTGTTTTCTTGTTCCCACCAGTTGACAGGAAAGTAGAGAAATTAATATCACTTCCTATCCAAAGTGTCTTTGGCTTGGAATGAAGTCTAGCACAATTGAAAGGTGATCAAAATCATCAGACACACCAGTGCCCCCCCCCCAAAAAAAGAGGAAACAATTTCTCCCAATTACCAACAGACCCTGCAAGTCTTGTGCGTATTTGAACATTTTGGGGAACCTTCAGTTTCCACGTACATTGCTTTAAATTGTGAAGAAAACCAGTTTGTGCACTTAACAGAAAACAAACATGAAATACTCGCACAGTTTATCCTGTTCACAAGTGTGACATAGTTCCACCGTGAGCCATGCCCACTTTACACATTCTGGGTCCTCTGATTACCGGAAGCCCATAAGAAATTCATTGAGCAATAGTTTCTTTGTGAATTTTTATGCCAAAGATAGTTTTTTGACTTTTCTACCAGTGTTGTTTTGCAGAGATACCCTCAAGGTCTTATCAGAATTATCAGTTTCTGTCATATGCCTTTGAAAGATGAAGTAAGTGTTTTGGGGGGTGAAAATTACACACAAATGTATGACAGCGTTGGTTTAGGAAGTCGGCAAAGTGTTGTGCGTACAGCAGAGGCGCATTCGTGTGACGTATTAACTTACCAACAGGATAAGCAAATGGGGAAGGTTCTGGAGGAAATGTAAAATGTTTGTCTGAGTAATTTTCTTTTTTCACACATGATGTTGCAGATCTCGCCCACATTGACGGTAAAGAAGTTGAGGATTTATTCTCAGGGGTGTTGAGTCCGACGGAGCATGGGGTGACCATGTCCACCCAGTCATCCATGACGGCCTCTATTGCAGGTCAGTGCTTTCACAAACACCAAGGGGCATTTGGGTGTATTCTTGCCAGGAACGTTATTGTAATTTTTGGAAAGTCGAGTTTGTCTCTGCTTTGATTTCTCTTGCTTGTGGAAGATATGAGTGTTGATGAAAAAAACACTATGCTTGAATTCAAAGACAAGTGGATGCAAATGTTGGTTGTTTAATCGAAATTAAAATTGCATATTTTGTAATAAATTAAATTTTGAGTGAAGGTACTGTTCCATAATACCAATTTGTTGACATCGCTTTTTAAAAGGGCTATTTCATAGCCCCATTTACCGTAAGAAAAGAATCGGCGCTTCAGAAGCAGGGAATTTTGTGCTTAAGTGTATTTCACAGGTTAGCAGGTACTTTTGCTTTTGCACGTGTGTTCTCCACATTACTAGGCATTCTTTGCTTACACAGCTAGAGCAGAAATTTGGCACTTGTAAGCGAAGAATGGAGATCGCAAGTGCAGAATTTTGCAGTAAGCAGAGCCATCCTCATTAATGATATTACAATCCTGCCCTCATGGGATGTGATTTTTGTACCATAGGTTCAGATGGAGTCATGGGTCCCCCGGTGATGCACCACAGTGGAGGTCACATGATGCCACACCCAGCTAGGCGGGTCCCAAGCAGCCTCCCCATGCCTCTACTCCAGTCACACCTCACACAGAATGCCAGAGGACAACAACCTGGAATGGCAAGGTACCAGTGGTGCTGCTCTTTCATTTCCCCACACCACCACCATTTGTGTCATGATCCCTGTATTATCTACAAATAATAAATACTGATTCTCATAGTACCCAGAGGGGACCAGACTATTTTACCCTTTAGACTCGGTTGGATCACAATCACCAGAGTTTGAGTCCAGTATGCTTGACAGCTTGATCACAACGCGCCACAGTGGTCTCATAGTTGTGGTGAAGGGGCAAAAAAAAAAAAAAACACCCCAAAACGTTATTGATAAAAACAACTGATCTCTCGTCTCTTTGTATTTCACATCTTGACAGTCCACCCTTCAGTCCAGACTTTGCAGAGCCCCCAAGCCCCTGGCAGGCCGGAGGAGGAGAGGTTGACAGCGAGACCCTGTCCTACAACCAACGCAACATCAAGAAGTGGGAGAAGGACGAGCCCCTGGGCCCCCTCGCCACCATCTCACCAGTCCTCTATGCTAACATCAACTTTCCTGACCTCAAGAAGGAATACCCAGGTACAATTGAAGATCTGAAACGATCCAAAATAGTTATGAAGGCTGAAATATTTTTCTTCTGAAAAAAAAAGTAGGACTTGTAACTTTACATGGTGGGAAAACAATCCAGAAAATATGGTTGAGGCAACACTGTCATTATCACTCTTATGAATTGTTGTTCTGAAAAAAATTTTGTCCAATTTCATGACTCTGCTTGTACCGCAGAATTCTGCTCTTAGAGCCCTCAGAATCACATGCTTTGTAGGACGCCATAAGCGTAGAATTATTGGTAAGAATTTGGGCCGTGGTGGTTTAACAACTAAGCGTTTTGATCAGAATCTTGGATCTTCTTCTTCAGAAAAGTTTGATGTGAGTTTTAAGCTTTTTCAGCAACAGTTTTGACGAGACCTTCTGATAAGTGAAGGGAGAACCTGACGAATTACTAAACTACTTCAGTTATTTTGATGTATTTATTTATTTATTTTGTTGGTAAAATATATTTCATGTTATATTACATTTTTGGGTGAACAAAGAAAAAATTGTTCAGAACAGGTTTTGAACCTGTGACCTGCCGATTTGTTGTGCTGGCGCTGTACCAACAGAGCTACCTTTCCCTATAATGGCAGTCTCCATAGTTCAGTTGGTAGAGCGTCAGAACATTAATCTGGAGGTCACAGGTTCAAATCCCATTCTAGTCAATTTGTTGAATTTAATTTACCCACTCGGTTTGCTTTACTTTATATTAAAGGTAAACCGTAGACGACCTACTTGACTTTTTTTTCTTTTCTTTCTAATCAGATTGGCCGTCTCGAGCCAAACAGATAGCGAAACTCTGGAGGCGGGTCTCTACATTGGATCGGCAGCCATACTTGGTGAGTCAATCCAGCTCAGTATCCAATCCCCTCCCCCCCTTTTCTTGAGTGGAAGAGTTTCCATCTGAAGTGTAACTCATTTACTCATCTGTTAACACAACACCCCCATATCACAAGTGAGATAGGCCTTGGAATGATCAAGAATTTACGCCCACAGGCTCCGGAGTAGACTCGGCTGGTATTCCCGTCTACCAGTCGAGGCCTTTGTGTGTGTTTTTTGCCAGTCATGCCTTTTTGAAACTTTGATCAATTATTTTGCATTTGTTTTGTTGTCTCGTATCATTATGCAGTGTGATTATTTACAAATAGGGAATTCCCCCCAAGATCACACCATTTAAAAAAAACAACAACTGTTGAAAACTTTCTTGTTGTATTCTTTTTATTGTTTGCACACTTCACCACTGCAATGAAATCTCAAGTCACTTGCCTTAGTTTTTGCTTTTTTTAATACCGCTATCTATAGTTGTTTTTTTTATATTTGTTAATATATATTTTTTTATAACAGTTATTGCTGTCATTGTGTCTCACTAGGTAGATTTGATGAAAATGAATTTACACCTTGCTAAACTCTCCTATTCACGCATGGTGTTTTTAAAAACTTGTCTTGAAAACAGCAAAAAAGTTTAAACATCTTCGGTGGTGTTTAAATTGTAAGTACGGAATCGCTAGATCAGTCAATTTGTGGTTTGGGTTTAACAATGAGTATGTTTTCCTGTCTGTTCCACTAAAATTCTGTCATGGTGTTCTCCTACGTCTTCGTATTTCAGTCTAGAAAAGACTTTTTCCCTCTTGTTTCTTGCTGTAAAGAAGGTCACTGAAAAGTCCTTCTAATCTTAAGACATCTCTTAACTTGTTCCCCTCGCGTATTACCGTTTTGGAGTATATCCCTTGAGATTCACGCTAAACCTTGCTGTTTCAACAAGGTGCTATTTTAATCCCCTTTTTGTGGGAGCCAAAACATTTTTGGGAAATGCAAGAAACACTCCGAGTAAAA
>CM021534.1:17206888-17221468 GCA_010994315.2 Pisaster ochraceus
TATCCATGCACCAATCCTCCAGAGAAATTTTTCCCTTTGAAAAGATTTATAGGGTTGATTGTAAAATTTATGTTGATTGTAAAATTTATACTGGTAGTCCTACTAATCCTCCAGAGAAATATTTATGTCTGTCAAGTAAATAGCAGTTCAAGGTTCCCCCTCCCCTCCAACTACCATTCTGTTGTTGTTTATTCCAGCTATAAAAACAAGCAGGCTATAAATGTGTACACGCTGGTCCCTGATTGTTTTCACTTTAGCCAATAACAGATGATGTTTTTATTTAAATCCAACAAAGCATAAAGTGAGGCATCTCACAAAGTAGAGCGGCCATTTTGTATTTCAGTCCCAAACAATGTTGAATGGACCCCCATCATCATGGAGTGATAGTGACAACTTCTAAGTCTTCTCAAACTCTAAATAAAATATAAAAAAATTGCTGTGTGTGCGGTATAGGTCCTAACACTCATTATGTCAATTAGTAACCTTTTTTCTACTGTTTCTTTGGCTATTTTGCTTTATTTTTTGGGTAAACCACCTTGAGACTCTGTATGTTTTATTATTTTCATTATTATGTAACTCTACACAGATGCTTATGTACAGACCTCTTGAGGCTTCCGTGCTGATGATTCATTCACTGAACAGAAACAAAGAGAGGCTTCATATCTGTCTACAGATTCTGTGCAAGTAAAACATAAATGTTTATATCAACAGTTTCCTAATTATGACTATTTGTTTGTTTTTTCATCTGAGTTGTTGTTTTTATTTTTCTTCTTCGTTCTTTTGAGAGGATAATTTTGTTTTGCAACTTTGCCAGCAGGACGGAGCAGATTTCATGAACATTTATCTTTTGTGCAAGTTAATGCAAGTAAGGCCGTATCCGAATTAGTGGCTCTGGCTACGGCTACGACTGTTGCTAAGGGTGTTGCTAAGGATGTACTATACTTTAACGCATGACGACCAGAGCACAAAGCCTTAATATACCAGATGCAGAACGGCAGGTTTCAGAGGCAGACATAAAAAAAATTCTGAATTCTGATAAAAAAACTGAAACTTCTCATCCCGGACTCTTGTAAAATTCAATGAGTCCTGCTTTTTTTATGCACATCAGGTACCTTGACAACGTGAGTAACAGTCCAAGTGATGAGAGGTATCGTAAGATCTCTGAGCACAACAAAGCTTTCCAAGATAAAGTGGCCATCATCGAGGGAGCGAAGGACTTCCTTCAGGCAGTTGGATTTATGCCCGAGAGACTGCCATATTTAGGTGTTGTATAAGGGCTTGCTTTACAAGGACATTATTTAGGAACTGTAGAAAGACTTTTGAGTTAAAGGAACCTGTAAGTGAACGTCATATTTAGATATTGTATATTGACAATTTCACCTTGTTTACAAAAAGAGTGACCTTGTACATTGTGTTTTTCACCATGGTTACCACCAGCTGACAGACGTCAACCGTACTGTATGTCTGCATGCAGCGAATAATGCATCTTAACAAGTATATGATAAAATGATCTGTAACTAATTGTATGTTTTTGCTGTGGCAAAAACAAGATGTTCAGCGAGGACACACACAAAATAAAATAATAATAATAACATGAAGTAAAAAATAAACAAACAAACAAACACATCGAACAACCCCCCCCAAAAAAAAAAAATGTTAATAATAAAAAATAAAAAATTAAGAGGTGTTCTGAACAACTAATCATTCTAAAATAAATGACAGTTTAAAAGTAAACAAGGTTTATTTTTCTCTTCAGACACGGAGCTGCCCTTCCTAGTAATGAGTGTTGAGCATGCCTCGGACACTACTCAGATTAAATCAGCCCGTCAAGTATTACTCAACACTCAACCTGCCAAGGCTACCCTACATCAAGATGTCAGGGTTTACCACCCGTCCACCAAGGCAGAAGAGTTCCACTTCTCCGAAGATTTTTATGACCTTCCATCAGGGTAAAAATTAGTTCAAAATGTTGTCGTGTTCAACGTTTGCTCTCTAATAACTTGTGTTCTTTAAACAGAAACAAGTTCTATATCAAAAGGAGTTTTCCAAAAGAAGCAAGCTTTTTATTTACTGATTGAAGGATATTTGATAGCACCCTTCCTTTGTCTTTAGATATTCTTCAGGAGTTTGCTCTCTAATAAGGAACTTGTGTTCTTTTAAAACAGAAATAAGTTCTATATCAAAAGGAGTTTTCCAAAAGAAGCAAGCTTTTTATTGACTGATTGAAGGATATTTGATTGCAATCTTTCTTGCCTTTAGATATTCTTAAAGAAGGGCTCTAAGGTCAAGCCTAATTTTGTGATGTACTCACTTTCTAATGGATAGAGTTATCATGAAAGTCTTCGTTAAAATGGTGTGAAACGCCATTTTATTTGCTACTCTTTCAGAGCAAAATATGTCAGCATCCAAAAACATCCAATGATGCGACATTTCAAATATATGGGCCTTTACGTTTTTGTTGGGGAACTTTTTGGCTCATTCCTGACTTCCCATGTTCAAAAAAGCATTGAAAAATTCCCCCTAATGTACAGACCAATTTGTTGTTGGCATCCAAGTGTGACACATTTCAAATTTGACTCTGAAAGAGTACTAAATATAGTGGGATTTTACACCATTTCAATGTAAGGTTAGAAACTTGTAACTTTCTGTCCACTCTCATGGGGACTCTATCTATCAGAAAATGAGTACATCACAAAAACTGAACTTGATCTATGGAGCCAGCCTTTAAAATAAAACCAGCAATCAACCTTGGACCAAGACAGAAGAACCCCAATGAACACTTTGAGATGTTTGGTGGCAGCAGATGGGAGACCATGTTATTTCCATTTGCATAGTTCTGAGCGCGGTGCACATGCTTGCCAGAACATTAGTAAGTCTGCTGCCACCTAGTGTCCCAAAAGTTACCCATTGAGTCCAAACCAGTGTGGTGATGGAAATCTAAGAGCTTTTAGTGAAAATCCACAATGTTTAATCTCTCTGCTCCTTACAGATCACAAGATGAACCTCAGAATCCAAATGCTGTAAGACGATATAACTATGCCATTATCCGGATACGATTTCCGGACGGAGTACTGTTACAAGGTATTATCTTATTAAGGAATTAGAGTTAGCTGTCGCAAATTGCTAACCAACCAAAATTACGTATGGTGTATTAAATGCACAAAAAAAAGGGGGGGGGTTAAAGGCCTGATGTATTTAGCAGTCTTTCTCAAAGTCTTTGAGAAGGACTCTTCTTCGGTCAAAACGTAAGGCCATCAACCAATTTCTTTGAGAGGTATAATCTCAACAAACTATCTTAAGTTTGTCTTGGGAAATTTAACATTAATGTCTAAGCACCCCAAGCCATTCAAAGTGTTTGGTTTGATTCTGATGAACTGAGGACTGCACTAGTAAACTGATTATGCTTTACATGGGATCAGGCATGCCACCATAATCAGAGTCCAACAGTTTGGGTGTTGAGTTACTGAATGGTGTTGGACTGAGGACTGCACAAGAAAAATTATTTTGCTTTACATGGGATCAGGCATAACACCAAAATCAGAGTCCAACAGTTTGGAGGTAGAGTTACTGAATGATGTTGGACTGAGGACTTCACTAGTAAACTGATTGTGCTTTACATTTGATCAGACATACCACCATAATCATATCTCAACAGTTTGGGTGTTGAGTTTTCATGTGATTTCAGATTTTGTTAGGGTAAGGAAGGACCCTATTAAATGACTCCAGAGAGAAAGGTTAAACCTTGACCTTGATTTGCACTTTGACCTGCAGGAACATTTCACGTCAATGAAAAGCTGTCGGACGTGAAGACATTTACGTCATTAATGTTGGAGAAAGAATGGCAGCCCTTTGTGCTTCGAGACAAAACTGGAGCCATCATGTCAGAAATGAACTCTACGTTGTCTCAACTGCAACTTGTAAGTGAAAAAAGGTCTACACTTATTAAAAAATGGAATAAGCATAAGTAGAATTATTTAAAAAATCAAGTTATAAACTACAAGGGAGATTGAGTAGAAGAATTATAATAAGCAGGTCTTATTAGCACTTCACCACACCAGATGGGGATCTCAAAGTGCTCATTAGTTTTACAACAGGTACGCAGAGCTTAACTTCAGTTTATATCTAACCTTGCAAGGGTTTACTAAGTGATGCGGCACAATCTGCAGTCAACCATGCCATCGCTGCTTACTATTGGTAGGTATTGGTAGGCCTACTGTGATGAATGAATGAACCAATAGCAACAACTTCAAGAGATGAGTACTGGAGCAGGTTTGACCTTTGGATTTTATGACCTCAGTGTGATGGGTAAAAACCAAGTCTGCCAAGAAAGCAAGTTTGCTTCAAAAGTAGCTTCCCTCAAAAGCAGCATTTTTTATTTATGAGGCCCAATTCAAAATCTCAGGGCTTTCTGGATTGCATGTTTGAGTACAATTTTACTAGTAAATGACGCCCAATAAATATGTTGATATTCCCAATATAAAAAGTAACTTATAAAAAAAAAACACTACACAATCAACAACCAGAGTATCTGTCAAAACGTCAGTCACACCACGAACAGACGTATGGCGCTACACAGCCAACATTCAGTATTTAGAGAAAATCACACTTGAAGTTAAACTATTTTTCAAACATGGTTTTGGTTTTTATCCTTACACAGAGGTGCGATGAGCCCCGTATACCCAGTGCTTTCTGGGTGTTACATACATTAAAAAGTGTTATCAATTCCAGGTTCCAGGCGCAGTGTTGGACTTTGGTTTCAATGCAACCATGAAGGCCGAGATGGCAACAGGTCTTTACTTCTGCCTTCACGGTCCCGTCAAACAGGAGCACCACCTCAAGACAGCTTTGATGCGGGCGATCAAGACGCTATGAAATCAAGCAGCCTTGCCACATCGGTGCAATCGTAACTTTCATCTCATACCGAGAAAGGCTCTGCACAAGAATCCCGCTTGATATAATTTTGACCCTTGGCAAGAAAATAGGAACATTTTTCTTAAGAACAAGGAAGGCCTGACCTACATGACCTCTTGCTCTGATGTCACAGGCAGCTACTGCCTGCTTCTGTTCTACAATTTGGGGAGTAAAATGCATGTAAAGCTTTAGTGTACGTGTAAACACCACACCTCGCCTAAAAATGCATGTATTGCATGCTTAACACACAGGGTATATCTGGCTCTCAAAATGGCCCAACAAATTTGATCATGGGTGACGACCTGCGGTAAATTGGTTCAATAAAACTTTTTGAATAAGAATCTTATTTCTGAAGGCAAAAGTTGGAAATCAGATACAAATAGGAATACCATCTTGCCTGAGAAATGTCAAATATTGGCGCCATTGCATGTGTACATCTGAGACAGTTATACTGACGCACAATATTGTTGAAATTTCAAATACCCAGGTGTCATTTACCGACACGTCTGGTGCCACCCAGTGTCTCTTAAAGTCCCCCATTAATGCATGGAAGAAGTCTAGATTTGACGTCGTAAGGTTTACTCATGAAGTCAGCACAGGACAACGAAAGAAAATATAAAACTCTTTTATAAGTTATTCGTTTTGGGGGGTCTGATTTTTCATGTTGATGTCTCTATAATTGACACTTGGCATGTGCGCATAACCACACCTCCATCACATACATGCACTGAGCCGCATGATTCAATAACATTGTATAAACTACACCAAGTGCACAGTCATCAAGTGTGGTATGAAGATTGAAGATTGACTTAAAATGGGGGCTATATTAAGCATATGATGTTAATATGCATTAGACTATGCACTTAAACAGTATCAGGTTATCATGAGCAATATACTCAGTTTCCAGTCAGAGCCTCCCCACAGCACCAACTTGTGGGTGCTTGGTGGGGAACAATATAGACATACACAGCCAAAGACCCTTTGTCGCAAATCCATAATTCATCCAGGGCCATATTTCCTGTAAGCACAAAAACTTGCTAAGCACAGAAAAATCTTGCTTAGCAGAATTAGGTTACTAGCCTACATTCCCATTGTTAGCACTGGTACCCTGCTCATTTCTTTTCCAAGTAAAGAAATTTGCTAAGCAGAATTTTCTGCTTAACAGCTTTATGAAATTGGGCCCAGATCTGTTCGCTGTGTGCAATGAAAGGTTCGGACAAATGAACATCACACACTGTTTGGAAGTCACTGCGTCACACAAGTGCACGTCTGCTGCATGGCAAAGTTTTCCCAACTGGCTCCAAAGCTGCCATACGTTTGTGTGGAATGTGACCACTAAAACCACCCACTTCACAGCTCAAAAGAATTTCATATGGCAGAAACTTTTATTTCTGAGGAGACCTTAGTCTTTCTTTGAAGAATAAAAGTAAAAACCAAGTCCAATTAAGTCGATAAGGGGTGATGTCATGGGTCAGATCACCCTTGAATTACATGACCTTTGATGTCACTCGTTGACCAAACTTATGCAAATCAAGAACTGCGCACATTACACCGGAAAGAGCCCCCTAGAGGGCGGTTTAGATGTAAATTGCAAGGTTCTGGGCAATGACAAACAGATTAAACAATATCTCTTTTTAACTCAAAATGTATGAGCCTTTAATTACATTTGATAAAATAAAATGTGAAGCAAACTGACGGATTATTAAATAATTTTCATATTCATCAAAACATGTACATTTAATACATATCTAGGATTTTGGACAAGAATTTTTATAGCAAATATACAAACTTGAAACTAGTTCTTTTTTCATAAAGATTTACAAAAAGTCAAGTTGTTTACTCATACATAAAGCTGTATTGTTTAATATTGTCATTTTCACAGCACAATGAATGTATTAAATAAAAACGGACGGATTTTAAATTGTAAAATGTGTACAACTTTTTCAAGAAATTAACTATTTTAATCTAGTGATGTCCCGTTCCAACCATCTGTAAATACTTGATCAAGATGGTAAATAAGCCAATAGTTAACAATGCTGGAACGGTTAATAAGTAAACAATCAACTTTATATTTCTGCTGCCCGGCCTGAACCCAAACGTTCCTACTCTGAAAGTCACAAGCACGCCTTACAGTAATTTTTCTTTTCCGACTAGGCAACTGTTTGAACACCATGGCCGAATTTCATTTCAAGTAGCTAAGCACAACAAAATATGCTTAACAGAATATGGTTACCAGCCATACTACCATGACACAAGTACAATTTGTGACTGGTTTCCTGCTCATTTCTGCTTAGCAGTAATTTGTTAAGCAATTTTTTTCTGTTGGGGCCCTGGTAAGTGACTAAACCAAGTCCCGACAAGGAACTCTTTATCAAAATGTTGTTGACTTTAAAATAATGCTTACGAATAGAGAGATTGGAAAGTGATTCTTTCACAAATTACAAAAGACCATTACAGGGTCGAATATATGCGAACGTGAACAAGCTATAAACGAGCCGTGACCGAATTGTGAACAAGCTGTCTTGAAGCTTGGTGTTTGATTGCCAACACAATTTTACCAAAACTAGAAATGCAATATGAAACAGGCAATTGAAGTCCACAAACACATATCAATCAATCAATCAATCTTGCACCATATCCCGAAGGACGTTGGGTACACTAATCTTCACACTCCACTCTATATTGCGCTCTTTGGTCTTCCAGGTTTACAACTCTATGACACCATCATGCAATTATCACAAACTGCATGTTTACCAATTAAACCATGTAAAAATAACTCTTGAATAAACACAAAATGTTGTGAGCTACGAAAGCCAACAAACTTAAAAATATAATTCCTCAGATTAATGGTTGCAGAGGTGGGATCCTACATGTACTTCATGACTGAAGTCACTCATACAGGTTGAATTCAATCAACTCGGCTTAAAATCTGGCTTCTTACCAGTTTAACAAATGATAAAGCTGGTGACACTTTTTTTTACCAGTGTTTATGTAACACAGGCACATAAACAATATGCAAATTAGGTTTCCAATGTTTACCGAGCGGCGTGTATTATAATTCAGAGAGACTTGTTCCCAAATGACTGCAAACATTGTAACTTTGTTCTCACTCTGATAGGGGTGTGTCATAGTTTATGAATACTTCACCCATAGAGGGCAGCAGATTGCTTATTTATTTACAGGGTTCGAGACAAACTTCAGCACGAGCTGTGTTATAAAATAATTGTACTTATTTATTTTTTATATACATATGTATATACTTTTTTAATGAGATATCGCCAACCATCACAAGGCCGGACAGTCACTTCAAGGAGCGGGCTACAACTGATTTGGGCTGTCAACTCAAATCAACTGTCACCACATATCTACCAACTCCTGTAGCTGAAACAGGATCTGTAAGTTCGTAAGGATGTAGGCGTGGGTATTGTCCACTGAGTTCCGTAAACAACGCATGCGCTCAATGAAAACTATAATTAGAGCATTTTCCACATTGGTAAGTGTCAATTTTCGCTCACATGAATTTGCCGTGTCCATTGCAGCATGTTTTGCCGGACTCATTATTAATATTTCAGGTGGCCTTTCAGATGGCCTTTCATCACTCAGCAAGTTTGAGTGTTTTAACTGTTAAAGTCATCCATTCTACGAAGCCTTGGCAATGAGTCTCGTCCAAAGAACCAGGTGGTTTTTTTTCCGGACTTGAAAAGCATGGAATATGAGAAGCTACATCGGTGAAATGTAAATAAAAAATAATACTTCTTACTGGTTCCATTGTTTTACGTGACTGGATCCACTGAACAAAGACATCGGATGCTCGGTTATTGCTTTATTTCTCCTCTTCTGCATTTTCAGCGGAGTCACTTTCTTCACTGGACGAACTGAAAATAAAAATTACTGTTATTAGCAGCCATTCAGAATATTCAATGCTTAAACAATGTTTTTTTCTAAATTGTAGGTGGATGGGTCAAAAGAAATAAATGAAAATTGAAATTCAGTTTACAATGAAAATATTTGAAAAATTAAAGAATTCAACTTTAGCCAGATCGTCTGTCATGTCTGTTACGTCTGTGCTGTCCATTGTTAAAGGTCAACCTTGTTTCTATGGCTGGCGTCCACGCCTGACGTGGATATTGTTTCAACAACAAAGTTGCAGCCAGGAAAAGCCATTGAAAACTCCTGAGCAAGGAGAACGTTGATCTAAAGAATCTGCTGCATTTGAGCCATTACTTTACTCCTCGGTGTATACATTAAAAAGTCCGTCAATATTAAGAAATCCCAAGTTGGTGGGTGGGTCCAAAAAAAAATTTTAAATACAAAAAATGGCAATTTGTAAACATTGATTATTATGAATGGCCCCTACGGTTCATTAAAAAAATACTGCAATGCAGCGGCTGACAAGCACAAAAATACAGTTGACAAAACTTTTTATTTTAAATACACACTTAACATAGACGTAACATTACACAAATAAATCACTACAGAAAGTCCTTCTTCAGTTTGCGAATATCAAAGGTTTGTAGAGACTGTGCCACATTGATTACAAATAGGATGACCTCGTACATTCCAGAGTATTACATGTACCTGGCAGGCAAAATACTACACTGGTCATTGAGGCTGAAAGGGTTGAACTGTGGGAAGTTCTGTTTGAACCCAAACATACACTGCAGTGTAAATCTCGCTTGAAAATACTCACCTATCATCGTCGTCGTCGTCGTCTGAATCATCGTCATCATCTGAATCATCGTCATCAGAATCCTCTTCATCGGAATCCTCTTCATCATCCTCGCTGCCGCTCCCCCATAATTGAGCTTCTCGTTCTAAAGTACAAAAAGTATTTTGAAAAAAAGGAAACAGGTCAAAATTTGCTGTAACTAAAATTAGTACACACTTAATATATTTTAAAAATTATTATTTATTTATGACTTTTGACTTTGCGTAGAAAATACATAGATTGCCTAACAGCAGAGACTTAAATGTTCCCTTTAATGCCTTTAGCTTCAAGCAATCTACAGTATCAATTGTTTACCTCTTTTGAGCATTTCTTCAATCAATGGTTGGAATTGTTTGGCCTCGGCATTTTCAGGTTCATACATCAAAACTGTGAAGGAAATTTGTGAAAAAGAATGTCAGTAATCGGTGTAAAGATAGTATTGTAAATTTTGTATCATATGCCTAGAAAAAAAATACTTGGGAATTTGTTTTTTAAATGGTAACTTAGTTTGATGAAAGAAATAGTTGGCTATTTAGTTTTGCATGGGGAGTTTGGTAAATTGTAAACTTAAGACAGGATCTTTTGGATGGCCTGGGTCCAATTTCATGACTCTGCTTAACGCGGAATTGTGCACTTCTAGCCCATGGAGTCATATACATTACAGGGCAGTGTAAGCTCAGAATTCTGTGGTAAGCAGTGTTGTGAAATTGGGCACTGTTGGCTGAATGGGACAGTTAAACACTGAGGCCATGGGCACCAGCATGTTGGAACAAGGTGCTTGGGACATTTATGGACTACCTGTGTGGGGTAATGGGTTAGTTTTGGTCACCTGCATAAATATAAAACGCAAAAAATCCTAAACACTGGACCAATGTACACTGCATCTAGGCCTACTACCGAGCATAAGAATAACCAGAGCATTACCATACAATTTAAAAATAAATAGCATATAACATAGAATAGAACATAACATAAAACTTGAAAGTTATTAAACAGTGGTTATGAAGAACAAAGATATAAAAATCAATTAAATAAACACCAAATTTGAGACATCCAACATTTAAAAGCAGTTCACAAAAACAAAGAACAAATAATCCTGAAAATATCAAAAGCAATCCAAATTAATTTCAAGAGCAAAATTATGTACATGTAGGAAAATTAGCACTTTAGTACATTTCACAAAATCATTGTATCATAAATCCTTTTAAAAAGGTAAAAAAAAAAACACACACAAAAACATACTATTTTTTTTCAATTCTACTTACCCATCTTACAAAGCTTCTCCGCATTCTCGTAGTCTTCCTCCATTACTGCCTCCAAAAACTGCACATAACATGGCAACAAAACATGGTTCAATATTTGTACAGTGAAGGTACGAATGTATGAGCTGTTTTGGATCTTTCCCAAACAAGAATTTTTGGTATTGTGTTTGGTGAAGTCTTCTTGAGCCGTTTGGAAGCCAAACACTGAAAGCACACATTTATATTTTGAATTACAAAACAGTTTACATTAAAAATAAAAGGAATACAAATAGTGTTTTTTTTAATAAACAGTTTAGAAATGAAGAATGAATCTAACAAAGAGGCATTTAGGAAATCAAGAAACACAAAAAGCACGTACAAAATATTGCACAGTAAGACGCACACTCATCCAGGAGGATATGAAAAACCACATTTAAAATTCAAAAACGCACACAAAATTACAAAAAAATTTATAAACATTACAAGGATGGTGGGAGTGAACTGAGAAAGTTATTGACAAGTCTGTTGGAGAAGCTGAAGAAGCCCCAGCCACAACCAGTACCACAACTAGAACACGGGCTTAAACAATTCATCTCATTTACTTTATTTGTTTATCTCTCAGTTATTCTGGGTGAACAATTCAATATGAAAATCTCACTGATCTCCAATGGGTCCCTGCTTACATAAACAATGCAATTAAAATAAAAGGAACAAAAAGGGTACAGAAAAAAACATTACACATTCATCCTCAACGTTTTTATCCTAGCACACATCAAAACAACCGAAAAGTAATTAAAATATGGAGAAAAATTACACATTGTTTGTCAAAAGAGAGGAAAGTGCCAGGCTATTAAGCAAGACTTTGTACAGAGTTTTTTCAATTTTCAGCTGAGAAACCCCAAAATGAGGAAATCAGCTGATCGGCTGAAAAGCTGCAAGCCGAGATGTGGGATGTTCAAACGCACAAAGTAAGATAACCATCCTGTAGATTATACAAGGTGTCTTGGTAGATCTTACCTCTCCAAGAAGTTCAAATGGAGCTTTCACATCGTCCTCCTCCTCCTCCTCATCCTCATCATCATCACTGCCTCCATCTCCATCTCCATCTTGACCCGTCTCAGCGACATCACTCGTTGAGGTCGCATGAGCTGCAGGTTTTACTTCTGGTTCTGCCGGATCATCAGCACTGTCGTCCACACTGGGGTTTTCTGTGACTAATGGAAAATATAAAATAAATAAAAAAATGTGACAACTTGAAAAGAGTTGTGTCACATAAACATCTTCTATTATTTTGCGTCCGTCTGTTAGTTCTACTCAGGTTAAAAAGTTTGGCTGCAAGTTAACGCAAGTGCAGGGTCCAATTTACTGGCTCTGTTTACTGCGGAATTCGCTTTCACATGCCACAAAATTCAGTGGTAACCAGCCCCGTGAAATTGGGCCCAGTTAATTTACAGCATACCAGTCTAAACATCAATGCAACTAAAACACATAAAACATGAGAGCTGTGTACATACACTGGTAGGCTACCATACAAAACAATCTGCACACTATGTTTTTGAGTTTTGAGATTTTTATTATGTTCTCGGAAAAATTACAATCATGATTTGAGAAAACTTACCAGTTGCTGCTGACAATGACGCTTGACCATGAGTGATATAATAAGAGTCATCGTCTCCTGTTGAAGAATGTGTTACTGCTGCTGATGAAATATAAAAAATATTAACAATTTAAATTTGAACGGCAGAAGCCTCAGGACACGTTGATGGTCTTGCAACAAATCGTTTATTAGCTCATTGATTCTACAAAGAGTTCTGCATATGCGATGTGTTCTTTTGAAATGAGGTAAAACTGAAAAACATTATGAAGAAAAATTCAATTTTAAAGTTAAATTTTTATTACTAATTTTTTTTCATATACACAAAATATTAACTTTAAACTGTTGCCTACTCGATGATTGTCGAGGTACAGTTAAACTTACCAGTTGCTGCTGACGATGAGGCTTGACCATGAGTGACGTAATAAGAGTCATCATCTCCTGCTGAAGAATTTGTTACTGCTGCTGATGAAATATTTATTTTAAAAAAAGCTTTAAACTTGCATGACAGAAGCCTCAGAAAATTTTATTTTGGGCTACGATTATTATCATTTATTAACATTCATTAATTCTATAAAGAGTTTTGCATATGTTTGTTCTTGTGAAAACATACTAAACCGAAAAAAAACCATTCTAAAAAAAAAAGGATTTTTTTTTTTTTTTACATTAACACAAACTTTTAACTATAAGAATTGTTGCCTTCCTCAACGCGTTTCATGGCTGCCTGCTTCATTCTTGACAAATCAAGACTTCAATGTGCAGGTGTTTTGGACCGGCATATATCAAAAGCCACAATGTACAACCACCACAACAACAAAAAGGGCGCAGTTACCAATTAAAAATCTACCAACTACTATTTGTTCTCCGATCAGAGTTGCTGATTTTGCAAGAGTGTATCACATTATGATCTTCATAAAATTATTCTAAAAAGATTTTTCCGTTTTTGCAGAAACACTTTTTGTAAAGTTCCATCAAAAATTTGCACTTTCCAAACAGTTGATCTCTATCTTATTGAAAATGTTATCTTCATGAACAAAGATCAAGGTACCTGTAGCATTGTTAGAACTGCTGTGACTAACATAATACGAATCTATCTCTACTGCTTCTTGGGCAGGTTCCCCTTGAACTTTGGCATCTGCCCTCTGACCCTCGGCCTCTTTTACTGTCAACCGTTCCAGCCTGTCATCGATATCGTCAGAGCTTTTTAAGTCCTCATTTGAATTTTCTGCATCAGTTTCTTGTTTGTTTAACCTTTGACCTTGCTGCTTCCTGTGCGGTGAGTCTGTACTTGTGTGGATGGAGGACGGTGGAATGATAGAACCGTTTTGAAGTATGGAATGGTTCTGGACGGCCTTAGCTAGCTCCTCGTTCTTTGGCATGCCATGCCTGTAAATAAAAGAGTGAGAAATATCAGACCAACATTGTACCGAGCAAAAAGTAACAAAAACAAAACAAACACTGAGGTAACTATAACAAATTTCATCTCAAGACAAATCTTCCCCAGATCTCCTGGACATTGCTCTGAGGTACTGGACTTTCACCCTCATGAAGGTCTTCTCCTGAGCCTGAAGAACCAAACCCACACTCACTGCTCAAAGTTCCTCTTGACTGTCGGAAGATAAACCTGTTTCCTTGGAGAGTCTGGCGTCATCCTGTCCATATCGGCGCTACTGCTCCTCTTCATCTCCCCGTATCCCCTCTTGCTGTTCCCTGCCGCCTCATGCTGCCCTCCTTGTTGCTCATCATGGAAACTGAGACGACTGTGAGATCCAGCGCTCTGGGTCTGCCGAGAGCCCTCATCGTTGAGACCGTTAGTGCTTAGCCTGCTTACTGATCTATTGCTGTCTTCTGTAACATTTTTCAAAAATAAATGTTACAAAGTCTTGCTTAGCAGGAACATTATCTTCCAATGTATATGCACTAAGCGTGTGGCTGGTTGCCAAATGTTGTTGGCTTTTCAACAGTACACGTAGGAAGAAAACTTTTTTCAAGCAATCAAATGAAAAATGGAAGTAGGGTAAACCTGCTAAGTTGTATGAACCCAGGACATTTATGTGGTCAAAGCCGAGTAATGTATTATTATGCCTGGACATTCCATTGCGTGCACAGGTATGCACTTTCTGTGC
>CM021534.1:17246018-17256258 GCA_010994315.2 Pisaster ochraceus
TGCTGCATACATAGTGTAAGTTAATGGTTCCTCCTATGAGTAATCGGTGGGTTACAAAAACTCCCAACAGGTGATCGCAGTAAGGTAAACTGAAGGTAGTAGCTATCTTTATGCTGTATCCAAATTGGCAGTTACATTGATGGCTACGACTGTTGCCAAGGACGTGAAGCGGCGATCCAACTCGTAGCCGTAGCCGGCTATGGCCTTGGTAACAAAAGAGTGGTTGGGTTTGGGCAAGCCAGCTGGGAAGAGTAGGAATACATCTTCCGAAAATAAATGCAACACTTGTACTAAAAACCGTATTTGGATATGCTAAAACAATTTACTAGTTCTTCATTTCCAATGATTAGGTGTGGATCAACAATTTCAGCAGTTTGGAACTGTAAAAGATCTGCTGATTTTATAAACATCCTGTCCATGTTATTCCCACAATATTAATACAAGTAAAGTATTTTTAATAAATAAATATCTATAAACAATATTCAGGAAATAGTTTTCAAATTATACCTTAAAAGAATCTAAACAATGTTTGTCTTTTTTTTCAAATGTTGTGTAATTGTTGTTTCGGCCATCTCTGTTACAATTACTTTCCATAACACTGAAAAATTCCATTAATTTGATTAAAGTTCATCTGACGTCATTCGCGTAGGATTCTGCGTCTTGATGCGTTCTGATTAGGCACCCGCCTACGCCGAGCAATTATGCGCCTATAATTTTCTCTCTGGTTCTGCCGTTCGGAGGTTCGTTTTCTGTGCAGGTAGTACATACCAGCGGCTGCAAGGAGACTAGTCACCGCGATGAATGCTGACACGCCTATTGTAAGGTAGAAGGCGGTGATGGAAACGAAAAGACCGGTTTTGGGGTCTTGTTTGTCGTTGTTGTGTGTCACCACCGTATCTTTTGTCAACACCGTCTTTCGACTCCTCCGACGTCTTGCCTTGTTCCTCTTGACTTCCTTCTTCGGTCTTACCCACACCCTCTGAGTTATCAACCTCTTCCTCATCTTCTTCCTCATCTTCTTCTTCTTTATCTTCCTCTTCACTACTTCCACTAGCCAAGACGTCGTTTTGACCAGGGATCACCTCCCCACCGCTTGTGGGATTTCCACTGTGACTTTCGACATCACCGGTAGTGTGTTGTTCGCTGTTTTCATCACTTCCAGCCATGACGTCATCTTGATTAGGGGTTTTGTCAGTACTTGCGGAATTTTCATCGTGGGGCGCGATATCTGCATCACCCTCCGCGTCATCATTGACCGTGGACTCGGAGTTTTTCCCGGCATCTACAGTCACTGGTTTATGTTGGTTACTTTGATTGCTGAGAATGTCTGCAGCTTCTGCAATGGCGGCTTCTGCGTCTTCTAACAGGGCAACCACATCATCTGATTTGGAGATAAACAAAAGTCAAATCAAAACAAATTTTATACAGACAATGTTTGAATTAAATTGTTTGTTTGTTTGTTTTGTTTGTTTGTTTGTTGGGGGTGTTTGTTTGTTGTGTTTGTTTTGTTTGTCGGGGTGTTTGTTGGGGTGTATGTTTGTTTGTTGTTTGGTTTTTTGGGGGAGGGGCGGTGGATATTCAGTTCTATCCTCAAGTTTGGCGGTAATCACTTAATCGAGAAACATCGACTGACGGCTTTACGCTTTTCGCACCTTTTAAAATGTGTTTCGTTTAATTCGGCAAAGAGAAAAGCAACAACTTAAATGTCAATTTAAAGTATTGTATTAGCATTGGTGTGTATCAATGCAAGACGGCACATCAACAAGACATGATCATTGAAGTATATTTTTGGAGTCAAATATTTGCGCAAAGATGGGACATGTCTTACCGTTCGCGTTGCCTAATATAGTGCGGCGGGTAGCTAGTGATGGGATATGCGCCTTTAATGATTACAAGCATGTAATTTGGTACAGAGTCAGAGTATGTCACAAGAACGATATTTGGCTTATGGATATCGCAGATTTGTGCTTTGAAAAAATATAGAAAGAATAACAAGCGTTGGCAGCTGTTTTTTAAATTTTGAAAATTGCTTTCTTTTCTACCTATATTTTCTTCAATCTGTTATGACCCCACAGCTATTGATATATATAAATATATTATTTTTCTCATGACGCACACTGACTGTGTGCCAAATTCCAGGATCTTCAAAGGCACAATGCCCCCCCCCCATACTCCCCATCTGCCCCACTATAACGCACACTGCACAGTGACGCACTCGGGGAATCGAACTTCTAAGATGGAGCAAATTAACCAAGATTCATAATGGATGGTGATCAGGTCAATGGGGGCGCTATTATTTAGCACATTGCAGTATTTCGGGCAATTGTACCGAGTTTGAAATCCAAAAACTCTCAACACAGCAAATTCGCAGAAGTGGGCGCCTACGGGCCAGTCATAGGCTCTTGGCGTTGTGATGATGATGATGGTACCGAGTTTGTAATTAATGTTAACGTCCATCAGATTGTTAAAAAAAGTTTCTATGAGCATAAGACTACTAATGTACGGTAGCATACTAAAAATGATACATAATACTGATGCAGACAGTTTCAGACTTAAGTATCTCACCTTGTCTGTTGTGATCTTCGTCTTCATCTTCATCTTCACCTATGTTATTTCCTTGACCGGCTCCATTCTCGGTATTGGCTCCATTTGATGCATTGCCTGGAGATGACGGTACATAGTTTTTTATCCCCGATGGCACGTCTAAAAAGGGGAGAATGACAACAAACGTTGGGTGTACAAGTGTAAAGCTTGGATCGCGTGTCTGATGTTGATTTAAACTATTCAGGCTGCCGGTTTCCTCTAAAAATATTCGGGTCAAACAATGACCCGTTGGGCCTGACCTGGATCAGGGTGCCTAAGGGCCTGACTTGGTTGGTAAGTCCCGGAATCTGTGTCACAATGACACAGAAAAGGACCCAAATTACGCAAAATCTATAAACACACAAAAAAAACCACAAAAAACACTCTTCGGGTCAGCCTGACCTGGAAGTTGACCAGGCCCACTTAAGCCCAGAATCTGAATACATTCTGACTAGAGAGTCTTTGGTGGGCAGCAGCGTACCATGTAAAAATCTCAAGAAATAAACTTCTGACAGCAGAATACATATGTGGTGATAACTTTTAGTTTCCATTCAAATTCAAAGATTTTACTAATAACATTGATGGTTCAAACCAAGTAAAATTCACAAAGAGATTTGTACCATGTTGGCCAAAAAATCTTTGAACAACAAACTCTAAAATGTTGGTGTGTGACATTGTTTTTACGTACCGTTTGATGTGTTACTTCCGGCACCATGTGGTTGTTCAGTGATTTCACCAGCTTGCTCATCAGCACTAGTTGAGTATAACATTGCTTCAATAGCCTCTAGACGCTGGTAAAGATTGTGCCCTTCAGAAGGAACAAAAAATGCATTCAATAAATTACTATAAAACCATTTTATACTAATGCATCACTACGATTTGTATTCAGTTTGAATCCTCCCGGCTTTTAAAGACTCGCAATTTAATGTGTTTAGGCATGGTGTACTTGCAAGGGAGGTTCAAATTATACGGCGCCACCAAGAGTTTGCCCTGGAGAGGCCCTTTTCTGTTCTTTGCTATCTTTCGTTTTTCTTTTAAGGATTTCATCATCCAAGCAATACTTCATAAGATACGGTACTTGCAACAAAATGTTGTCACCACCGAAAGAATCAGAATGGCGTTTGCAAACATTATTATTGGATTAATCTTTTAACAATAATTGTTGCTAATAAAAATGTGTTGTTTTATAGAGTTGCAATTGCATTTTTACTAATGATATCATTTTTTTAAAAACATAAATATTCATTAAGATCTTGGGCCCCGTGCCATAAGTGACCTAAGTAGCCGTATTTGATGTAGGGCCTACTGGTACCGCAGCAAAACACGCAAGGTAAATCAGTAATAACCCCGTTACGTTGTCAGAGCTGAAACAGAGGTTTTCGGATTCCATGCATTGCATTTTTCCCACGATTTCATCAGCATAGCCATTTGTTTATTTAAAACTACGTCCACCATTACTCGAATCCTTTTCGGGTGGTGTGCATGACTGAATGCATCACGACATTTCAACATCGTTATACGCAACATTAAAAGTACACAATATGCAAACCACACATTTTCTCAATCATTTCGGTAAACATATCTGTTATAAAACATAATGGTTTTTCCAACAAAGTCAATGAAATTGTTGATCTGCAAAACAATCTTCGACACAATTTCAAACAACTTAAAAACACCTATGAAAAAAAATCATCCCCAAAACGTGAACACACAAAATACATTCCAAAATAAAAAGGCTGGAATTCGATTATCAAGCAAATCGTCCGATAATAGTCTCGGTACCAGGCAATACTAACAAATTCGTTCGCGCCATAACGAGATCCTTGCTGGTTCGAGTAAAGAGCTGGACAAGAGATTAAGCTCAGGGTGACCTACCATTCGTTTCAAGATTCATAATTCGGTGTTCAAGAAGCAGAAGAGCTTTGTGCATCGAGTCTACCACGCTGCCAATATCTGAAGAAGAACAAGCCCGGACACTATATCAATAATTAAAATTGTAATAATTCTGCATAATTTTGAAGAATTAAGTAACGATGCAAAACTGTTTTTTTTATTACTGTATTATGTCTTATGACACGCGTGTCTAACCGGCTTCACAAAGTGAGTGTTTTCGATTCGAGAAAAAGGTAAATATTGGATTGATCTAATCTATTTGATGATATAATGTAAATGTAAATTTTACCTCAAGACCTTTCGGAATAATAAATTCAGGACAGGGATAAAGTTCCCAAAAGGTTGTAAAAGCTTTGGCTGTTTAAAAGTACTACATGAACATGCAACACGAATGAAGAAAACATAGGTCTTCTGTTGAAACGTAACATTTCTATAAATGTTTCGATCGTAAAGTCACTGAAATTCATTGTACGTGACTTACCATCTGCTTCTCCACCTTCATTTTGTGCCGCTTCCTGCAAAATTAATCAAGCATTTGCAGTTTTATTTAGACAGGATATAGCCTTATCGGTATTACAACTGTATTCCCTCGGGGCCTTGTATACAAAACAATTAATAGTTAAGCAGTCAATTAATAATAAAATGCAGAGCAAGAAGAAACGCAAAAATGTAATTCAGTAGATTGAACTCTTTAGAGTGAAAAGAGAAAAGTAAAAGAAAACACAAAGCAATCGAAGCAGGCGTTGAGTAAAACAAACAGCTGGTGTATACTAAGGAATACACTCCGCCCACTGCAGTACGTAGGATTTAAATAACATGCCCGATTCAAGTTCCTCAAATGCTTAGATGACAACAGATGTATTTTCAAGTTCCTCAAATGCTTAGATGACAAAAGATGTATTATGTCTGACAATGGTGAATGCTAACTCGTATTAAAGAAGACATTTTGGGGGTCGTTCGGGTAGGAAAACGAAAGCCTGTCGTAGGGACCATAGAAAACCATCAAAGACATTTTTTCAATCATTGCGACCAAACACATCAAATCTGAGTATAAGATGTTATTTTCTCCCAATGAAAAACTAAAGCGGCAGTCAGGCGATGGATTTTTCAAGACGGTCGCTTCAGACGATACAGTTTACTTGTAGGGCGGTGCCCCACATCTTGTCCGTCGAGCATTAACGCAAAAATTTACAAATTGCCCAAACATATTGCAGAATCCAACTTTCATTTTCCAAAACTAATTTCTATGTTAGGACCTACCAACAAATAATCATAACGGGGTTGTCAGAATTCATGAAAAAAGGTGGCGGATTCAAAACTCTTTTTACGGTAAACCGGACCGTGATTGTGTGCACATTTCTTGGGCATGGTTTTCTTATGCGGTGCGCAGGGCGGACTTTTAAAGGCGTGTCCCTTCGTATGAAAAGCAGGCGTTGACTCAAACTGTGAAAATAACGAGAATAGTTACCCGTTTCCTGTAGACGGAAGGATAGCGCTTAACGGCTCTACGTGACTGGGAGTGTGCAAGGCAAACTATAGCCAGCAGAAGACCGACGAGAAAGAGCAAGTTGTGAGATCCAGCCATGTTGATGCTACCACTGTGAACGCTCGGTGAAGTCTGCAGAAAATGCCGTCCCTACCGATCTGCGAGGCTAGATACCGCTAGTCCTAAACCAGTCAACCGTGACTGCTTTGATTCTGCATATTGTCTAGTCATTGAAGCATAATGGTCCAGTGCGCCCATCTAACTTCCCCGGGACAAAAAAAAAAGAGAGGAAAGAATCTGGCCGGTATGGATTTTTCTACGACATTATGCATTTTTTTAAATTATTTTTTATCTGTCCCTCCATTCCGCGGGTAATTAATTACCAGTGTGGGAAATGGTATCTTTATTTAGGAAATAAGATCACATAAAAACATATCTATTTGGGTTTTATTTACGCGTTTGAGGAATCAAGCGAAACAATTCTGATGCACATTAACAAAAACGATTTTCTTGTATAATTCTTTTTCTAAAAGATGTGTGTGCAAATTATTATTATTTTTTGGGGTGTATCATTTTCCCCAGAATTTTGCATATTGTACGTACATTCTGTCAAATACATAGGCCTAAATTACAAATTTGTGTGTAAAATTAAAATAAGATATCTTAAAACCATTATTAAGGATTGGTGGTAATAAAAAAAAAATCGGTTAATCTTAGTCTGAAAGATTACTGATTATGAAGTTCATGTAGAACCATTGACTCCCATGTAATATTTCCCTCTGAAATGAAGTCATATTCGAGAAAACTGTACCTGAAAACTGTTTTAAATGCCACAGTTGTTTTCAGTAGTTACAACCAAAATAATTAAGATCATCGTGTTTGAAATTGTACTTTCTCCTATCTCACACAACGGATCAAGCCCAAACTGTTTACATGTTTGTTGGTTTATGTATAATGGTTAATCATACAAAACATAGCTGTCTGCAACTATTTTGTCAGCTCTACCGATCCTGTACAATACATTTTAAGCCTTGATTGCCACTTGGTACGGAAAGCCATGTTTGTTGTCAACTGTGTTTTAGTAAACATTCCGGGTTTGGAGGGTGAATCAATTCATACGGACACAGTTGCAGCTTTGTTACGTAACACTGAATTTCAAGAATTTAACTCATGTTGTTCTTCTTTCTCGACTAAGGTGTTCAAAAAGTGAACGTTGCGGTACTGGATAAGCAATACAAAATGGCGGCACTCTTAGTTATTTTGCTCGTATTCTGTATTGCTCTACCAACAAGCAAATCTCACGCAATCGGAGTACATGCGGGAGGTTCGGTGAGTTACGAACCTTTAAATTTGCAAGTAAGTTTGTTCAACAGAACTGTTAAGGAGTCTAGGGTCATTCTTTCCCCCGAACCGACACACCGAGTACACGTTGGTGGGTGAGGGTGAGGGTGAGGGTTGGGCCAGTGTATATGGGGATGGGAGTGGAAGGATGGGGGTGTGTTATGACAACATGGGCACAACATAAGGGGGAATAACGAATCCAAGTAACACATAAATAATAAATCGCAAATCGAAACGAAATTTCGTAATGTAGGAATAAAAAACAAGATTCGTTTTGCTTTTTTACGATAATTAATTATAACAACATTTATATCCCTTATGCAGTAGTAGAAACATGTCAATGAACAGGTCTTTTCGGAAAAAGATGCCGAATCTAACCGCTCTTTCACTAACTAAACATCTTTATAGTGGTTTTTTTTTTGTTCATCAAGAGTGAAAAAGTGGCGGTTGTGATATAGCATCTAGATATACCTAACTATACCTAGCTATAGCCGAGTGTTTCAAAACCACATACGAATAAATTGGGAATCAACAACCTAGTTAACTTGTTCTCCACTTTGTTTTGATCTGACAGGCTACAGATGGTGAGGAACACATCGACGCGGTGCAAGTTGATATCAAAGGTACTACTTGGTGTGACAATACAGGGGCATATTGCCGTCAAATCTCTCAAACTTTTGCTTGAAATGTCACCTTAATTTCTTTCAAGAGTTGTTCATGCACAAAATACACCTACAGTGTCTTGTAATATAGTGAGTGATACAAATTGGTGCTATTTTCTGAAGTCAAACATTTGGTTCTACAAAAAAGCAGACTGAGTTTTTGCATGAAATTGCACAACACCCACACAATTTCAAGGGATATTCTCCTTTGAGAAAGTTATGAAACATTGTCGCAGGCCCTATCCAATGGAGAGAGTGTGTCCTAATTTGAAAACTTAACTATTAGAATCGAAACATATCAAACTTTTGTATTGAGATATAATCAATCGTTTTCCCACAGATGTGTTCACAAATATTATACCTGAGATGAACCAACGATTCATGACAATGGAAGTTGCAGCATCAAGTCTTGAAAAGAACCGTGAGTGATTTTTTGTTCTGAAGTAAATTATTTCTCTTTTGATTCTTAACCTTGTCTGCGATTCTTTTGGAGAACTAAATCCTACGAGGATTAAATTCGCACCATAGAACAGAGAATCACCCTGGCTCCTCAAGCAGAAAGAACAAGAAAAAACACTCCAATTCTGAAAGAGTTTGTGGATTTTTTTGTTTGACAGCGAAAACATTTATTTATTAAATTCAAACGAACAAATTAAGTGGTCTTATGTTTTAATTGTAACTTATATATTAATTTGTTTACATTGTATCCTATCAAATAATTAACGAAGGCAAACAGAAGAAACATTTGCAATGACGCCGTCAAATCTGTACTGCCAAGACGCGGAAAAACTACATGTCACCATTTGCTTTTAATAATCCGCATTATTTAGTGATTTATACGGCCAGTCCGACAACAATCCTGTCATAATGTAAATGGATATTTCAGTTTCTCGGTTGGGGTACGCGAGCGCAGAATTCAAACCCGCTCCTAGCTTCTTAAACGCTAAAACCTTCCGGGTCAGAATTAACTCTGATTCTAGGTCACAGGGGACCCGAACAACTTCCGGTTCCGGTTGGTTTTTTTAAAACACATATTCTGGGTCATACTGACCATGACAAGGGTCAGGCCCCATGGGACCCGGATCAATTACGGGTCAATCTGACCCAGGAGTTTGAAGAGTGTAGGGTTTTAAACATACATAAAAAAAAAATAATGATCTGCATTTTTTGCACTTTCAAACAGAACTCAACATTGACTTACTGCTTGATAGAATTGAACAAATCTTACATGATGAAAAATACGGACGACCCGACAAAGGAGAGCCTACTGACCAAATTCAACACCAAACGGAGCCTTCATCACCGTATCAACAGATTGAATTCGACCCGGATGACCAAGATAAGACTGGGAACGATGATGCAGCCGTAGACACTGGTACGAATGCGTCGTCGTCACTGGTGACCGATGCTACAATTGATCACGCTGAACCCAACCACTCGGACCAACATGAGATTGTCACTGCCAAGGTCATCGAGGTTGACCAGGCGAGGCCAACGCAGCCGGTGAAGGGTGATAGCCAAGATGTGACAGGTCCGTCACAGCAAGAAACTTTGTATCTACACCCTACATCTCAACCACAGTCACCTCGTCAGCAATTGCCGTTACATCCACCTCAGCAAACTCGTCATTCAGCCAAGCAGCAAGATCAGCTGCAACTGCAAACATCACAACAGCAAGAGCAACTGCAGTCAAATCCACAGCAGCAACTGCTCCCAGTGCAACACCAGCAGCGACAGCTGGTGCCACTGCTACAACTGCAGCAGCAGGTCGAACAACCCCAGCAAAGAGAAGTTGGACACGAGCTGGATGAACTTGATGAAATAATCGACTTGGCCAGTGGTCTCACAAATAATCACCATGCCGCTATAAAACGACCCGTCGCTATAAAACGACCAGCCGCTATAAAACCACCCGCTATAAAACCACCCGCTGTATCGAGAGCGTTTGCAATGAGGCCAATCACGTGGGCAGCCAGACGTCGCACTAAAATATCTCCCGACTTGGAGGCTTTTGACCTGAATTTGATAGACCTGGGAGGACGTCCATGGTTACCATAAGAAGGTGACACTTAAAAGTCAGGACTTGCTTAAGATTACAAAGATTAAGCAAAACAGTGACGACATCTATCTGTAATGCATCGTTGGATTTTGGACGAGTAAATTAATTTCTACCCTCTATAAAGTTATTAATAAACAGTGTATAAATTAATTTATGTAGGGCTACATTATTCACACACACAAGCTCAACATTTTGCTGAAATCAAAATAAACAATA
>CM021534.1:17307663-17328686 GCA_010994315.2 Pisaster ochraceus
CACGTAGCATTACCAGTGCGCCCTCTAGTTCCTATATATAACTCTATGATCTATGCCCAGTACGTGCGCATACTACTTAAAATTGCGCAGAGATTTCATAAAGCCATAGGAACTAGATTGATAAGTTGTTCCCGTCTCCACTGACCCCTTGCATAACGCGAAACGCTACATGTACGCTGAGGTCGCGCGCACGTTTTTACACACAAAGAACAGCTATTGTCCAATGATCTGCTTCCTTTTGGCATCAGTGGGGTCGCTTTTTCAGTGTGACGTCATATGCAAGGGGTCCATTAACCTATAGACCTTATGCACATAACGTCATTTCAGTAGGGCGCCCTCGCCTAGAGGTCAAAAGGAGGTTGTTCATTGGCCACTCCTGTGCACCGCGCGTACAAATCTGTGCGTTTCGATTGTTTCGACACCGTTTTACCTCTAAGATGGCGGCTGTATGACGTCAATGCATAAGGTCTATTGCATTATGATGTCATAAGGTGAAACAACAGTTCCACTGAAGAAACAAAGATAGAGCACCTCATTGGCTGGCAGTTATGCTTGTCGCGTAAACACGTGCGCCTTTCGTATTGTTTGAATAATTATAAATAGAACATTAGCATTATGACGTCAGGAAAAATGGAAGGGCGCGCTATTTTAAAAACATTGGGTTGCCATGTTGCTGTGAGTACAACTTTAACACGGTCAAATGTGTTTCATGCTCTGTTCTTGTTGAGACTTCATTGTGTTAACAAGGATTTCGTGATACTTGAGTTTGGAGTATTCCAGCGAAAGTTTTGACGAGTGTTCACGTGTGAACTACTATCGAGATTTGCAATCATGTCTAATGTACTACGTACCAATTTGAAGCTTCAAGCGGTGAAGAACTGGTAAGTTGATCCTAAATTAAACATTTACTGCGTCAAATACTACGCATAATATTGAGCTATTCAAGTTTAGTCCCCTATGGTTTATTACTTGCTATAGGTCTGCAAACTTAACGAATAAAGCTATACTTACGTCTTGGCTGTTTCGATTAAGATTAATTCTTATTTTGTTTGTGTGGCTGTTTTTGCTTTCGTAAACTCAAATTAACCTTTACTTTTTTTAAACGTTCTTTTCTTTTATGTTACTTCACAACAAGCAAACACACGGGTTCATCTTAAAACAATAAGTCACAATGCATTTGTAAAAGTAAGAGCTTTTGTTTTTAATACAACACACAGTGAGCTACCTTACCGGAGATATGGGTCGCTCCTGCGGACTGTCCCGAAAGTCCCACTCGTTGGCCAAGCCACCGGCAACCAACACCATGCCCTGGATTGGCCATTAATCCCGGGTAGCAGTGAGGTAAACCATCAGCCCAAGCTCCCGAAGGTGCTACTGTCGAAGGTCGCCAAGGAACTGTTAAGGTAAGAAAGAAACACAGACAAAATTGGATTGATAGTGTACCTTAATCTTTAGAGGTAAAGTAGGGAAAGAGGAGATCGTAATTTCAGTTGGTGTATTCTATGGCTATTATTCAGTTCAACATTCGAGTTAGAATTAAAATCGTATTGTATTGTCCGCTTCATAAATACAGAAAGTTAGTTTCATGTGCACATAATATCAATGTCATTTATTGCAGTCTCGGGTATCTTTTGGATAATATCCTTGCTCCCAAATTAAATGTTCTTTTTCAGTTAATAGTTTAGCATTTTGTTCCCGCTCACTTGTTCGTCTGTTTGTTAGTTTGTTGAGGTGTTATTTTTGCCGGTCGCTATTTAAAGCAAGGGTTATGTTCCTACATGAGGCATTTCAGTACAACATTCTTGGACCTTCGTAAATTCTCCCGTGTATTCCATTTCACTCTTCAGCTTTAAATTTCGTTTCTTTGTTTTCTTCTTTTTTCCCCCTTACCAGTTCATGCTTATCCTCATATCATAACCTTGTATTTTGCTCTGTTGATTGTCTTTCACATTTTTAAAATATACTTTTTGAGTGGAACTCATAACATATATTCAAATATATAATTGAATCCGCCGGTCAACATTAGGTACACATTGCCTTAAAATCGCAAAAAAAATTGCTGTTTGGAATTATTGCTCTTTGTCCCTCTTTTTTTTTTGAGAGTTGCTCCTGCACTTAAGTACCGACAGTGTGTTCTAATTAGTCAGTAGTGATATACAATAGTTATAATTAGTAATACAATTTTTTGTAAATACCTTTGGAAATACAAACAGCAGAACATACGGTCCGCCATTTTGTGGAGTCAAAAATTTAGTTCTACAAAATAGTGGAGCGTGTGTTCTGTAAGAAAATTACACACACAATTCACATTTCAAGGGATATTTTATGTGAATCATTATGTTCTGCTTTTAAAATTTATTTCCAACCATCCCCATTTCACAACAAACGCTTTTTATAGTGAAAAGTGCCCAGTCCGAAGGCGATGTGCCCCTAAAGAAGAGTTACGCGGTTTGGTTTTATAATTGCTCACTTTTATATCATTTTTTGTCTCAGTTTGTTGGGTGGACCGAGAGATATAAGCACCGTACTGAATCCTGACACGTCAGTGTCAAAAGGATTCATCGAAAGATGGGAACTGGATTTCAATCCACGTTGGATTGACTTCAAGAATCAACCCCCGGATACTGGGTAAGTTCTTTTCTTACCTGACAAATTATACCTCGTTGGTTTTAGACAAAAAGCAGTTCCCATCCACTAGTTTCCAATAAACGTTTGTCTCTGTACACAATCATGATATGTGAATATTTTCATCAATTTTTGTGTGTGAAAATGACAAAAGGGTTTTGTCACGGTGATTGTATGCCCGTTCGTACATTATGTATTTCGATTGTTGCGAATAAAAATTATATGCAGCAGTTATTTTGATTTTATTTGGATGCTATTTTCTAGACTGTCTGAATAATAATATCAGATTGACCATAGTCAGTTTCCCTAGTGGTTTGTTACTTGATATTGAAGATCTTCTTAGTAGGTCAGTATTTGAATGAAGTGTATATGATGTGTGAGCTTCCAGGTAGAAACTAATTATTTTCGTATTTAAATTACCAAACTCTATTCAAGCTACAGATTTGTTCCCAATTTTTGGAAGTGAATTAAAAATTTGAGAAGCACCTTTTTGTAAATACGTTTATTGATTGTTCCATTTTCGTGTATTGTTGTATCCAAACAGTTTCAAAGAGACAACCAGTTGGGTTCCCCATCTTAACTGTCCTCCATCAGACGTTGGTGGCGCGACCCCTTCATCAGATGGAGACAGTCCCATTTGCCCATCCTTGATGAAGAAACCTCCACCAGCCAGCCCTCTTGGAGGCATCCAGCAGGGCGGGGCCCATCCCGGCCTCTTGCCGTCGAGTCTTGGTGATTGTAAGGAGGAGTCCTTTCTTGCAAAGGACACATCATCCGTTGGGAATGAAAGTGACCTTCCCGTCTCCTCATACCTGAATAACGGTGAAGAAATTTCAAGAAACCAAGAAGGTATGCGAGGAGAAGGTGATGAGGAATCTGGGAAAATCTCAGCGTCCCAACAATCAAACACAGAAGAAAAATACGCTTCTGAGAGTCGAGAGGCGCGTCCACATCCTCGGGACGAGGTTCACCAGATAGTAGTTGGAGAAATGAATTCTGGAGAAGATTCACGGGGAAATGATGAGGAAGAGAAGACTTTGTCGAGAGATGAGAATGTCTTTGAGAGTCACGAAGAGATGACGGCAGCAAATAACAACGAATTAGCCACAAGAGAAGAAAGTCTCTTTGAAGTAGAGGAAGAGAAACCGGTGAGTGAACAAGCTCCAACCTTAGGTCTGGATGTCCAAGACCATCCTGATAGCCGTGATGTTGAGACAAAGCTCTCTTTGGAGAAGGAATCCCACGAAATGGTAGAAGAAGCCAATAATCGGCAATCTACTTCAGATCAAGGAGCAGAACTGCTTTATACGGAAGAGGAGAACCAGGAAACTTCACACACACAAAATCTCCTCTCTGAAGCAGACGATTCTTATGAAGTTGCCTGTGCTTGTTGCTCGAGTGTGATCAAGCCAGACGGGGCTTGGAGGGAGGAGCTGGTCAAACTGGAAGATACGAAGTTTCCGGAGTTACAAGAACTTCTTCGAAGCTCCACTGAACCGGAGGAAAAGCATCAGGAAAAAGTGACACCAATGCAGCAACACTGCGTGGATCCATCCTCCCCGATTGCAAGCCAGGGTGGAGCTGCGGATCCGAGCGCTGAACTTGACCAAGCTGCTGGACAGACGGAAACCACCAGTTTTGGCCTACTCGAAGCACAAACAAGTGAACAAGAAAATTTGGTAAGATTTTCCTAAAGGCAAAAAAACAAAACCTTAAAGTTTTCTTTAAGCCTCAGGGTAAGTTGATTTGATTTTGATTGATTTGTTTGGTTATCAATAATAATTATATTTTGTTTGTTGAATTTGTTTTCTTCAGGATTCGAGTGATGTAAAGCAAAACACTTTTCAAGATGTGATGGGAAGGGTCCAAGCCATGAGGAAAAATGCTAGGTAATTTTGCATGCTTTTTTTGGTCCTTTTTTGTGTAAGAATTACTTGTTTGTTTATTTATATATATTTAGGCTGGTACCCTGTCTTAATACTCGAGCCTTGAGGTGATACGTCAGATGTTCTGTCTATATTTAGCAAAATACTCAGCTGACGTTCGGCCGCGGGGAAGAGTGGCGCGGAGGGGGGGGGGGTAGAATGTTTTTTATTTTTGAACAGTTCCGGAATCTAAAGATTTCTGACAAATCCTGGTTGGAAAGACACCAGGGGAAGACGTACATTTTTAAAATTTTGTTACTGAAATTGTCACACCCTGAGGTTGAATTTCCTGAAAAAAAATTTTGTTTTGTTTTATAGACTTTGAGCTCTCTTGTACTAACAGGTACACGACATTTTACAGAATCATTTCAGTTAATGTTCATCTTTGCATGTGCATTGACACGTTCTTCGAAAAAGGAACTGTAAATAATGTATTAAAGGCAATATCACAACTTTAGCATGACCTTCTATACCACATCGATCGGGGGAAAAAATTGACAAAAATTTCATTTTGAAATTTGGCATTGTATAAAAACTAAGGTTTGCCGTGACAAATGTAATAAATTCGGTTGTCTTTGATGGGGTTTGAATGGACAGCGAAGGGCAACACAATGAATTTTAACTTGAAACCCGTTTCGTGGATGGGTGCATGTGAAT
Source organism: Pisaster ochraceus (assembly GCA_010994315.2). NCBI lineage: Eukaryota > Metazoa > Echinodermata > Asteroidea > Forcipulatida > Asteriidae > Pisaster > Pisaster ochraceus. Next base: position 17,312,871 of record CM021534.1, read on the forward strand.
CCAGTCAGACTTCTTGTAGAAGTTTTGGGTACAACTTCCCTGCATATTAATGGTGTTAATTTCAAACTTTTCGCTAATTTGAATTATACTTCTAGTGAACTGACTTGTGAATATGAGCCCCAGTGGATGCAGGCTTTGGGGTTAGTACAGGGAGCTGCTAGCCAATCACAGGCTCGCCCGTCCCCTCGTCAACAACCAACCGACGTTCCTAAAAGGTACAAAAATCACGTGTTGTGCCATTTTCACCGTGTATACGACTGTTACATGATTGTAGTATTCGTCACGAAGAAAGGTTTTGTGTTTTCGTTAAATTAAATTAAATTAAACATGCAAATTTAATTGATTCCTTTTAATATTGAGAAGCATGTTTATTTTTGTCTCTCTAGGAAACAGTCACCTCTTGATGACGAGGAGTTTTTTTGCAAAAAGCCCAAACGACCATCACCGGCAGGCTTCTCTCCGGGCCAAGGTCAGTCTCCTCGTCCCCCTCCCTCAGCCCCAATTCCTGCTGAATGTGCCTTCATTCCCGTACTCCTGGAGTCCGACTTGGAGAGAGTGGAAACAGCCCGTGGCAAACCCATCATCCTCGGTAGTGGCGCATACGGCGACGTTCACCTCATGCGGAGGAAATCAGACGGTCTTCTCGTAGCACTGAAACGACTGAAGGAAGTCAAGAATCAGATGAAAGCTTACCAGGGAATGCTGTCTGAAATCCGACCCATCGTGGCCATGCAGCACCACGAGCAATTTCCCAAGTTCATTGGCATCGTCGACCCGACTACGTTCGCGACTGAGTTCATCGGAGATCCTGAGACCAAGACTTCGATAAATCTGGTATCTGCCGTATCGGGTCCGTTCAACTTGACTAAGTTGGACTGGATCCGGATCAGCCTGCAGATCTCCCGTGGGTTACAGGCTTTACACGCAGCTGGCTGGATCCACTGTGATCTACACGGTGGAAACATCATGGTTTTACACGATCCAAACTCCAACCAATGGTCGGCTAAGATCATCGACCTCGGCAGTGCCGTCAGAATCGACACTCCTCCTCCCTTGGTCCACTACAACGACCAGGAGAAATGGTTCTGTCGCAGACTCTGTCCTCAGATCGCACCCGAGATCATCGACGGCTTACCCATGTCGATCAAAACGGATATCTACAGCATGGGGGCGCTGTTGGTCAGCTCCAAGGCAGCTGCTCAAAAGGATGAACTCGCTGAAATCTACGAGATTGGAGTCAGATGTGCGGTTGACGATCCGAACGATCGACCATCTCTGCCCGAAATAATCAGTGACCTTGAGGGTTTGTACCGAAATGTTCTTGCGAGCGAGACCACTGAGCAGTCACTGATTGGTGAATCGCGAAGTCCGAAGCTGGCCTGATGGAAACACTTTCCCAACCCCTAGGCCTATAAGGGTGGTTAACTTTGTGGATGATGCAATCAGTTATTTATGCGGTCGCACTGTTCTACAACTGTGTCTAATTTTGTGGTCGTGCTTACCGCGCAAACAGCGCCGTTTTATTTTGTGGATCCAGCTGGATTCGTTTTCACAAAACACTAAGATTCGTCTTAAGATGTGTTTACCATTGGTGATTTGCATTGTGAAATCACACTTTGCTTAGCTATTAAGATTAATACACATCTTAAGATTAATCTTAGCTTTTTGTGAAATCGGCCCCCTGGGTGACAACATTTGACAAAGAAATATTGGACACGATTGACGGTAAAAGTTTAAAAGCTTTTTGGAAAAAAAATAGCAGTAAACGTTTGGATTACCTGCATTATAAAGTTCATTATGAATTTATTTTGAAAAAAAAAACTTGGTTAAGCTCCCCAAACTTTCTCCAAAGTATTATTTAAATCACACACTGAAATTGTATTATAACATCTCATAAGTACCGGTAGATTGTATTTCCCGAAAAGGGTATTCTTTCTTATTACTTTGGCGGCAAAAAAATCAAGCTTAGATCCTTATATCAAATTAGAATACGAAATGCATAACATTGCCATAATCATGTTTACTTTTATATTTCAAAATTGAACTAATGCCATGGATCGAAAAAATAATAATAGTAATAATAAAATCAAATTTAAACCAAAACAAAATATCGTTTCGCTTTGTCCGTATCATTTTTTAAGGAAGTTCCTGTCTTTATGCTCGCTTGGTTAGTGGCTTTTTACATAAAGTGGAATAATATTTCTTTAAGTATCAATTAATAAACCACAAAGGAAAATGATTCGGTAATTGAAAATAATTTAGGGTTGTTCAACCCCAAATACTATTTGATATCACCAAACTGGATTTTGAAAACATTCATGCTACCGGACATTCGCAATCCATTCTATGTTTCTGCACCCCCTTTTAACACTAACATCGCAATCTAACGCTACCACTACTATTTTGGATCAACTCTAACAAGGATCAACTCCAACAGGAATGAGATTGTATGGAAATTTAAAAAAAAAATACTGAAAATCGGATAACAATTTTCTCTTAGTGTGGAAATGAAGCTCCCTAAATGAAAGAATGTTACATGTTAGAGGTTTACAGACTGTCTTACATCTTTTCAAATAGATATCTGAAGGTCTCTGGTCATAACAAGGGCCAAGTCTTTTCATCTCTGTGATGGCAAGGTTACCTCTTACGAGAAAATCTGAAGGTGCAGGGAGATCAGTGAAATTTCCTGAAATCAGAAAACAATTCTGACAAACCACATGCCTGCACAAAGGGCACAAATCTAAGCAGGGGTGTCTTCAAAGATCTTTGATGGCAATGCGTCTTGGAGCTTGCTTCAGACTACCCCCATTTGTTGATTGATGTCCGAGTGCATCGAACTCAGTTCTGGTGACTCACTAGTCATCGGAATGGGTTAGAACTCAGACCTTGACAATTGTGTGTCCTTGAGAGAAACGGTGTGGGTAGAGATTATTGATATGAGTTATTAGAAATATGTGCATCCATTTGGCTGCCGGTGTCACAGGGGATTTTGTCCCCCATCGTGTGTGTCCCCACGGTGTGTCTGAGGAAAGTTGATGAGTCACATGAGGGCGCTATCAGACGAAATTTCTACACAAATTCGGAGATATGCCTCCAAGTTCGCCATATGGGGGACATAATCTCCTGCCAAAGCGATGCTGCATACTCCAACGGATTTGAGATGGTTTCAAAAATGCTTAGAGCCTGATGAACAAGGGTAATGTTTATAGTAATGCGAGGCGCTTTGGCGGCCCATACTTGGCTTAAAACGGTGCACAATAAAAGCACAATCATTACTCGCAACGGCTGCAGTTTGTAACGGTTTTTAATAGGCCCTACCTGTGGACATCCTGTATTAATAACAACTTGTATTCCTCTATAAATTATGTAATCATGCAGTTTTATGAAAGTGTACACAGGTTGGATGATAATCAAACACAAAATGAATTGGTGATGTGGTAATCTTTCATTATGGTGAAAGTTTACAGGTTGGTTGGGATGAAAGGAATGACTGAATTCTTCAAAAGAAAAAAACAAAAACAAACAAAAACAAACTCAGGGTGTGGTTTTGTGCCTTTTCAAGCATAACTTAGCCAATTCTGTTCATTATTACCTTGTATATTGTATCACTTTGTTTTGGAAATAAATGTTAATTGATAAAGAGTTAACACTTTTCCTAAAAGTCATTCAATTATTTTTAAGAGGGCAATAAAAAAGGGTGAGGTAAAAGAACTCATCCGACAAATAACAACAACTAGAAAGTACAGGAGAATCAAACAATTAGAGCAGGATTGAAGAAAAGTCCCGGTGTTATTTAATCAAAATGGAAGAAATCTTTACAAATGTTTTACATAATTATTAATTTCAACATTAATTAATAACAATTAATTAATTAATAATTTGATGACAAAAAAAAAGGTTTGATTAAATTAACCTGTTATTTTGTAAACTGAGAAGAGAAAAAAAAGTATTATCACATTTCAGTGATCTTGATATTAGTTTTGTACAGAAATTTTTTCATATAAATCTCAAACCAACCGGGACCGATGTACATGTATTTACACAAAATTTTTTTTAAAAACAGCAAATAAAGTGACTATTAGAATTCATTATTACTTTTTAATCTGGCAGCTTGGTTCAGAGATAATCCAAAAGCTGTTTCTTCCTAAAAAAAATATGAAATGATACAACTTTTTAGAGATAATTGTGTTAAGTCCTTGTAACCATACATCCAAGTCTTGGTAATCATAACTAAACGTTTTTAACATGTTAAAAAGCTGTTACAAAGTATGCATATATTATTGATATATTTTTCTCAAAAACTAATGCACCTGACCAAAGGGATAAGAATTAATGAGCAAAAAATTACTGATGAATCATGAACTGGGAGACAATGAAGAAATTTAAGGGTAACATTATACAACATCATGTTGTTTCAATAGAAAGGACTTGTGAGTGTGCAATTTCATGGTTATTGAAGCAATATTGCATAATGATGTTCAAATTTATTCTGACGGTTCGGATTCAAGTTTCGTCATGCGGAACTGCAAGTTGACCTTTTTTTCAACAGTCTAAAGGTTTTGCCCTTTTTTTATAGGTAATGAGGCAAAAATTGATTTTATGAACCATTAGGTGTTTCTCACAAATTTGACATTTTATGCAAAATACATGAACGCCTCAGAAGTCTTTTCTGACTGTCTTAAAGGAATAGTATTGAGTTAAGCATCCTCTGCTGATTTCTCGGTATCCGTTGTTTTCTCCTCTTCCTTACTGTCCACCTCCGACTCCTCAGGAATCTTAAACAAAGGTCCGTTGACTTCATCCTCCTTGGCCACACCCTCCGTTGTCTGTTCATTAATCTTTCCATTCTCCTTCCCCACCTCCCCCGTCTCATCCGTTCCGAACACCTTTTTCTGGCTCTCCTCAGCGGCCTCTTCTCCCCCAGGAGGCGGGGAGACCCGAGGAGGAGGGAAGATGACTTCCTTCTCCTTAACGAGCTCCTCTGCAATCAACTTGAGTGTCTTGTTGACGTCTTCGCTGATGTCGATGTCTTGAGCAACCTCCCAGATTCCCCTCTGGAACTTGACAGGCAGGGAGAAAACAATGCCTTCTGGGAGATCATACCAACCTGCATCAAGATCAAATTGAGATTTGTTTGTAAAATTAAAACTTAAAAATTTAAATAAAAACTTCATAATGTGCGCACAACATACGGATTTGTACACTCCACTTTGCAGGCATGAAATATTGGTCGATGAATCCAGTGACGCTTTACAACTACATTGTAAATTTATTTTTGAATTTCTCTTTTTCGCAAAAGTCCGTTTCCCTACCCTTCCCTTGCCTTTACCACCAACTCTTAAAGAAAGTAAAATTTCCTGTGATAAAGGTTAAAATTCTGTATATAGATATTTTTCATGCCTCATATCCCACTTTATCAAAGTCCTTTTTGAGTGACACAGGCCAAAACCAAGGTCATAGAAGAGGGTGGGAAAGACGGATGGAGAAGGGGGGGGGGAATTCCCTACTTGAACCACACTTTTTTGTATTTTAAGTCATGGGCTTTGAGAAATGCACTAATAAGGTTCGTCAGGGTATATTGTGGAGACTGTATTATTTTTGATTTTGTGGAGATTATGTCTTTTTTAATTAATCCTTTGTGACAAAAGGATAAATCAAATTTACCTTCACACAGGACACCGAGAGAGTACAAGCAGTCTCCCGCTGAACCATTCCACCAGTCCGTCAGAAGACTAATGATAGAATGAGCCTCGGAGAATGCCGAGCGGTGTTGAAGGGCTCCCACTACAGCTTCCTTATAGTTCTTCAACCCATCAAGGTATTCCGTTTGCAGCCACCTGTCATCGTGAACCATTTCACCAACTGGCCTGGAGTAAAACGGCGGACCCCAAATAGCGCCCTCGCATCCCCGCACTTTAGCTTTCTTCAGATCAGTGTACGTTGTTCCACCAATGTTGCCCCAGATCAGGAGGTTCATGACCCCGGCAGTTTTGACCTTGATGCGTCTGGCGATGGCTGACTTGGCGTGGTTCTCTTCAAGGCGGGAAAGAGCTACAACATTCTGTCTCAGAATGGAAGGGGTGAAATGTCCGAGTATGAAAGCGTTGAAGTTCAGCGGACCTGTGCCAGCCACAATCACCTTGACGTCCGGTAACGCTACACTGTTCAATACTTTAGCATATTCCGTGTACACATCAGCATTTTGCCTCAGCCATTCCGCCTTCTCCATATCCTCTGATTTTGCAATCTCATCCAAGAAGATAATGGCACTCGCATCCTTGAAGGCATGTTTCACATCTGTAGTCAGGACGATGTTCCGTAGGAGAGGGCAAGCCAAGTCCTCCATTTCCATTTTCATACCCTCGACTGATTTGATACAATCAGGTTCCGTCAGTAGCTTGATCGAAACCTCTGTGTTTTTGCCAAGCACATCACCCTGAGCTATCTCACGCACCATGTGGTACGCGACAGGGCTTGCGGCGTTGGTGATGCACACGTGCAGGGGCTTGCTCAGACTTCTCTCATGCTCTTCCTCGGCATCGACTAGCAGTTTGGTCTCGATGTTCTCGCCGGCGATCTTGGTCATATCGCTACTCATCTGCTGGGATGTGAGGCCGTAGTAGCCGCTGGCATACTCCTGGAATTCATTGGAGCCTCCGATGAGAACGCCTTTCCCACCCCGGTCGATGAGCTCTCGCCATATGATGGGAGACTTCCGATGGCCCCAGCCATTCTTCTTACATAGCTGTTGAAGCCACGGCTGTGAAAATACAGTAAATAATTTTTCATAAATTCTCTAACATCTTTTGACAAACTTCTATGAAATTCTCACTGAACTTGAAGCTGGCATGCAGTGGCCATAATTTTAAAATCAATGGTTTGTATCTGTTGAGAGTTGGTCCTTTGAAGTGTTGGAACTCTGACACTTTGACATTTTTTGTGTGATATAGAAACAATTTAAATGCATTAACAGATTAAATAAAAAGAACCTAAAAATGCCCAGCCTAATTTTTACCTCCCATTCTTTTGGATGTTTGACAATTTTGTGGACACTGAAACTGGGCAAATTGATCTTCAGATCATCCGCAAGAAGTTCAGCCCGAGCATAGTAGGGGCAATCAGCATGACCTATTGAGAACGGGAAGAAAGAAGACAATAGGTGTGAAAATGTATACACATACCTTTTTTTTTTAAAGGCAAAAAAAAACCCAGAACAGCTGTACATCCCTAATACCCCTCATAAAAACACAACACTCAAATAAACAAAAATTTATTATAGGCCTACAATGTGATCAAACAAACAGCAATAGCAAGAAAAAATAAAACCAAAAAGTTAGCCGGTGACAGCTGGACCAAGTGACTGGGGTGCTGTACTTCTTTAAAAAAAAAAGTTGACAACTGCCGAAGTCGAAAATTACAGCGCCCCAGGCCTGTTACTGTTTACTGGGTGGAGGTAGTAACACGCAATATATCCACTAACTAACAATTTACAAAATCAAACTTGCTACTCAAGCCTTAACCTTTAGAGTTAAAGACTAAACAAACAAGGAACTAAGTAATTTTAGAAGCTTTGCATAGTGTGGAAAAATAAGACAAGACAAGTTTTAAGTAGGAGCATGCATGCATGAGGGTCTGCACGTTTATAGCCGGCCCAGTGGCGGCGGTTTGAGCAGTAAAGACAAGACAAGACAAAGCAACTATAACCAACTAGTAAACTTGCGGGTACAACCATGTGTAAAAATCTCTTTTGAAGGAGTGTTGGCTCTGAAAACTCTGCTCGCATCCAGGAGAAAAATTCTCCTGAAGATGAGCAGAGTATACTGTTTGAAATGTAGAGGCCACACTGGCTCTTTACTTTTCAGAGCCAACACTCCTCCACACTGTAACCGCAAGTTTACTATTTATAGTTACTTCCTGTTAATCAAGGAACTGTTATAAATAATAACAAACCAGATCGTCTAATCTTCTTAGCTGAAGCATCAGGTAGGGAATATATTTGCGGTCCACCACCGTCAAAAGATCATGTCCGGAAATTGGGCTACCAACTTTTTCGAATGATTTAGACGAAGTTTTATTCAGTATGACAAAATTATACAATTTCAACTATGACTGAACACATACTTAATCGATATAAAAACTTTACATTTTCATTATATGACCTTCAGTGTGTAAAATTACAATTTTTAACTTACCTGCTATCACTAACTTCGTCATGTTGTTGACAGTGTGTAGTGTGTTGCCAAGACACACACTGGAGGAACGTGCTACAAACCACCAACTTATTATAAATAGTCCCGAGTATTTCGTGTCAACATTTGTCCAACCTCGTTCCCCGGGGGTGACCGAGAGGTGTAGCTACGCCGCGCTGCATGCCCAAGTAAGAAATAAGCCTACCTAATTACTGTCGAGTCAGCTAACGGAAGACCGTTAGAGCCAGGCGAATAGTGTACATTTCTTTACGGAAAATCTTGAGGCCCAATCTTGGCCAACTGAAAGTACTTTTCAGAGGGGTGGGGTGGGGAAGTAATCGTCATACTGCTCTGCGCTCTACCATTTGTCCATCGGGGAGGAAGGGGGGCTCAGGTTACAAAGCAGGTTTTCAACGGGTCCAGCCTCATCTCTATTCCCCATCTATTTCAGACCGTTTATTCCCCATCTATTTCAGATCTTTTCTTAAACCCATCTTTATTTTCTAAATTGTTAAGAGGACAAATTGATTGCTCTAAGCAAATTCGGTCACCGATTCCAAACAAGGAAAGTGAAACCCTAACTCATCCCCTCAACACCCCCCCCCAAAAAAAAACAACAACAACAACAACACACATCACTTTTTGAATCTTGAGTTCTGAAAAAATGAATAAGTCACTTTTTGTAATCTTTTGAAATAAAAAAATGATTGAGGCGAATATTTCGATTACTGAGGCACTTTAAATGTTTGTATACCACCTCCTAGCAAATACAAGTATTTACAACATGTAACTTTATTTTCCTTAAAAGTGTGAACACAGTACAAGTTTTCAAAGAGCTTAATAATTGAATGCAATTTTTTTAAATTACTTAAAAATTTTCGCATAAATAGTGCACAAAATTATGTTTTCCACAAATTAATCATGAAAGATAACTGTTTTTGTATCTCAATACAAACTTTAAGCTAATTCATGGAATTTAATTAATAACAATAAAAAGAAACCCAGAAAAATACCCTTCATGAGGACATTGTCTTGGCAAAAGACTAGCCAACTTCTAACTAAATTCACCCATGACCAGCTAGGAGGGAGAGTTATGGATGCAGCATTCACAAAATTACTTGGTTTGTTGGACATTATGAAAAGTTATAAATTGCCAAATTCAGCACAATAAATCTTGTGGCATTTTCTGCTGCAACACAGATACAAAAACACAATGACTCTTGTTATGCTCAGACCTACATACATGACTTGCAATTTGTTAAGGGCTAGTGAACTGAGCATTATACTTCCCCCAGGAAGTTTAAGTAACCCAAATGTATTGACATGTATTGTCTTCTTGATCAATGTATTTAATGGTAGCGATCACGACCAGTTTATTGGTCAAATGACATTACATTCACACACTGAAAAATAACTTAACCCTTCAAAAATTGTTATTAACAAATAGGATGTACAGTTTTTAGCAGCTCGAAGTGGTGCTTAACTAGCCCCAAGTGGTGCTTAACTAGCCCGAAGTGGTGCTTAACTAGCCTCAAGTGGTGCTTGGCTAGCCCTTACCAGTTTTTACAAGACAATGTACACTGGGCTAAACACGTTGGTCATTACGTCTCATTACAGATCTGCCATTCTGCTGTATACACAAGGTTTTATCTACATGTACTTCAAAGCTAGGCCACGTTTGTGTGTAAATTTTAAAAAAATCACTCATTTCATCCATCAAAGATAATAAAATAAAAAAAATTAAAAAAAAGGATAATTGTTATCGAACTTAGAGACGTATCTGGAAGGCAAGTCCATAAATTATTGGGGTTTTTTTTCCACCCTCAAAAGGAAAACTAGCTCAATGCATTTCTTATGGGATTCTGGCAATAGTTGTGTGAAGTGTGAAGTGAGGACATGTCAAGCCATCAAGTTTTCTGACCCGTCAATTTGTCAGACTGTTGAGTTGTCCGACAGTCGAAGTTGTCTGAACTCCCTTCTGTCACACTAAAAAAACAGGGTAGCGCGCGATCAGTGGGCAGGCGTTGACTTCCAAATAAGATTGCTAATTTTTGAAGTTTTTAAGTACCTCTGGTGTCCATTCTTGTTGAATACTGCTGCAAAAATGTTTCGGTAAAATGCATTCAGAAATACTCTATTCTTTATTTAAAATACAGACCTCCATCTGAAACTGAAAAAAGAAAAAAAAAATGGAGCGCACTTCTGTTGGTAACATTTCTTACAATTCCAAGAATTTACAGACTCTCTTCACCACAGCAAACGTAAAACTCAAGGTTTGTACCAGCAATGAGGTATGTTTTTTACACTCTTCTCTTGATCAATACTTCACATCTTTTAAACACAAGTCTGAGGCAGAGGGAGACATAAATAAAAAACCTGTTACAGGAAATCTTGATAAATCATTTGAGGAGATCTAAAGTTGTATTCTCTACATGAAATGATTTAAACTGAAATGTTAAGTCGGACAGAAACATACTTTGGACAAAAAGTTAGTGTATTTTCAGTTTGCATAAAAAAAAGACAACTTGATACAGAGTATATGTATTTTGTAACAAGTTTTACAATTAAAATGAAATTTTAAAAAAGGTGAATAACTTTTAACCTTATAAATTTTGACTTATCAATGATCATTTCAAAAAAGAAAAGAAGAAATTTGATTATCAGTTTCTCAAAATAACAACAGTTCGGCCTCTGGGATGCTGATCTCTTTCATCTTCTTGGCACTCTTCCTAGCGCTGGCGACTTTCTTGCTGCTTGTAGGAACTTTTGGTGTGAGGCTACCTTTATGCTCTTCAATCTGTGAGATTTTCTTAGAACTTCCCTTGCTGGCTGTTTTTGGAGTCTTGGCCTTGGTGAGGGATGCTTTTGGTGTTTTGAGTTCTACTTCTGGGGTCTTTGATACTTGGAGCTTGATTCCGGTAAATTCCATCACTTTGGGTTTCCCAGTTTCTGAATCGCTGGTGGTTTCAGAATCAAGAGAGAGTCCTTTCTTGGGTGTCCTTCCTCTCCGTGAACTCCTTGGGGTCTTCTTTTCCATCTTGGGATCGGGAGAATTTTTCTGGTTTTCAACTGACCCATTGGAAGCAGCTTGGGAAGGGGTAGCATCTTTTACTCTCCCAGGGGTGATCTTGGGCGTCTTAGAACTTGGGGTTTTAGGTTTTGGCGTTTTGGAGCTTAGCTCCTTCTCAGGGGTTGTCGACGGAGCAGCATCACTCTTCAACGATTTTCGGCCACTTCTTCTGCTGCGTGTTACGGCGGGTGATGCCATTTTCACTTCATCCTTTGGAATGGGCGATGCCAACTTTTGGGAGGGGGTAGACAGAGTTGAGGTTCTTCCCTTTTTCTTCAGTGGTTGCTGGTCAACTTCACCTGGGACAGCACCCTGAGACTTCCGTTTTGGATACTTAGGGGTGACTGCATCAGGGGTTTCCGTCTTTGACTCCTCAGGCTCCTCTGCTGCTGCTGTCGTCTCCCTCTCTTCTTTGCGTCTCAGCTTCTTACCGATTCTTCGTTTCTTGGAGAGAAGGTGGGCTTTGTGCTTGGCCTGTTTCAAAGCTGCCTCCTTTCTCACTGCGATCTCTTTGAGACGCAGTGCCTCCACCCGTCTCTTTTCATTGATCAATGCCTTCGCCTTCTTGATGTCCTCCCACTCTTCTGCCTAATGAGATGCGGAGAAAAAAATACACAGTGACTCAAATAATTTTGCCGATCTCCAATTCATTAAAATACTGTGAACAAATCTGTGGTTAACCTCATCCTGTCACTATTGCAATGCACTGGGGGAAAAAAAAACCACTCGTCCACAATGTATAGTTTTCTTGAACACAAACCAACCTCTTCAATAAACCAGTTTGTGTGTTAATTTTTATAATGATATATTCAATTGACCCTTACACACAGCAAGCACTTATTAAACATTGGAGACCTAAACAGCATATTCATCACAAGGTTGTTTTGCAAATGTTTGCCTGCTCTGGTGGAAAAATGGCACTGCAATCAGCTATTTATACATCAAACTGGGAGAAGGCAGTTTTTAAGCCAAATCAACCCAAACTCAACTTGTATGTTAAATTCAGTCACGATGTAGAGTCTCATCTCTGCAACTGATAATCTGTGGAGCTACATGTATATTTTCAAGTTTGTTGGCAAAAATGTTGCATACATTTTGTGCTTTTGCAAGAATGTTTAATGTTGGCCAATTAAAAAACGTGCAGCTTATGATAATTGTTGATGTCATAAAATAGTCATTAAATTCAACTGTCTATAACATAGTGCTTTGAAATTTTAGTTGTCAAATTGATACCGAGTTCGAGACTACTGGTTCTGTTCAGTGACGTTTTGCCACTTAATGCTGTATGTTCATTACTGAAAACCAATCCTATAACTTTATAAACAGAAACTAGATAAACCACACTGTTACTAAAAAAAGAGAAGTCATGACCAAAACACTTAACTTTTTATAGATTTTTTTCTGTTTTCATGACACTCATAATCCAGAAAAAAAACCCAAGAAAACAGCGGGGCCTGATTTCATGACCGTGCTTACCACTTACGGCCCAAAGAAATAAACGCTTTACAGGGTGCCATAAGTGCCGAGTAATGCATTAAGCAACACTTCAAATAAACCATATTCCAGCTAGATTAGAACTAGATTGGAACAATGACTTGCTTAGTCACAAGTGACCGCTTAAATTTGAATTCCTCAGGCTATAGACAGTTGCTATGTCACATGGTTCAAGGCAAGCTTTTGTATAGCAACCATTGTGCCAAACTTTCTCATTCAAACTTGTGAATGAGTGTTCGCTGTCTCTTTCGTGACTGTCTCGATACTCTGAGGAATTAAAATTTAACCGGTAACTTGTAACTGAACAACTGACTATACCAAACATTATTGAAATCGAACTCAGCTTGTTGAACTTTGACCAGCTGAACAGTTGCATGCCTTAAACAGACTTAGTAAGTCTTTAAAAAAAACACAGATTTCCGGGAACAAAATGGAGAAATCACATCCCTGACTTACATATCCAGTTGGGTTGTATTCAATCCCCAAAGCTGCCATCTTCTTTTTGCGACGTCCCTCGACCTGAACGAGTCGTTTCTGACTCTTTAAGATGCGAGACTCACTAGACTGGAGTAAGCTGTTGTGGCGCTTGGCCGAGAGTTCGCGATGGTATGGTTGCACAAATTGTCTGTGGCTCTGACTGAATGCTTTTGCAACCAGATCCTTATTCGGGATGAATTTACCTGAAGTTAAAGGTATTATACAGGATTGGTTAGGATGTAAAAAATTATAATTGTTTAATTTTTGTCTGAAAGCTTAATGATTATGAGGGTCATACTAGAACCATTTTTTTCTGTGAAATGTTTCTCTCTGTAATGAAGTCAAAACAAGTTTTTATTCTTTTCAAATCCAGATACTTAAAGATGACTTGCTAAGTCAAGCAATGCTTGACTTCATTCACTTCTTCGACTCCAGCACTTTTAAAATATATGTCTCAACATTTCTTACATTTGAGAAGCTTCTGGTACATGAGGTAGTTGTTCATGGTATCAGCAACTATCTTGGCGACATCAACGTACTCAAACTCAACATAGGCATAGCCCCTTGACTTGCCGGTCTGAAAAACCAATAAAAAAAACCTGTAACTCAAAACTGGCAATAAGAAAAAGTATGCATTCCTTTAAGTTTCAAACATTTTCACGGTCGTACATGTGTACACGGCCTATGGTGGCGTGGGGGGGGGGGGGGGGGGGGGGGGGGGGGGGGGGGGTAGAGGAGAGGTTCTCAGAGACCGACGACGACTTTAAAAGGTGATTTACAAATGTTACTGATAGAACCAACGAAGGCTCAGGGAACACAATTGTAATTTAAAGGGGCTGTGTCGTCTCGATCAATTATATCAGTTATAATAATTATTATTATCATTATCATTATTATTAAATAGCAACAACAGGATAGTTCACAATGGGTGGATCAAAAACATTCTAAGAATTATCATAATGATAACAATACAAGTAGGCCTCATCCACAATACAATACAATTAAAAATACTAGGCCTACAATACCCAAATTGCAGCAAGCATTTAGAGAAAAGGAAACAAAAAAGATGGCAACAGAATTAACACATGCATTATACTATTAACATGGATGATAAAATGCACAGGTGTTCACTAAACCACCAAACCACACAGTTTAGCAGGAAAGAAACACAGTTTAAACAGAGTTAAAATATGACAAGAAATTTCACTAGAGAAGACAAATTACTTGACAGCCAAACATTAAAGTAACAGAAGGCAAAAACTAGCACGCAACAACAAAATCTGAAAGTTATTAACATTATATGATCCTTTCTAATTCGAACAAAATCCAATACCATTCTGGAACTCAACACCAGAAATATGGTGGAATGCCTGATTACATGTAAAGCATCCAAACACAACAAACATTTAAGTTTTGATGGGTTGAAAGTAGTTCATAAAAGGAAAGTCTTTAATAAAAAGTGTTCTTCAAAAAATTTCAAATTCAACCTGTTGCTTGAAATTAGTTTTTCAGTTTTGAGTAGTGGATTAAAAATATTAAGCTTTCTCCTGAAGACGATCAGAGCACACTGATCAAAATGATTGAGTTGTCAACCCACCGGTTCTTTTCAGAACCAACAATTCCCAAATAAGATTTACACATGGTGCTACCGCAAACCTCCCCTGAAAAAAGACTGAAAAACAAATAAGTACCTTTTTACTTCTCCACAGTTTACATCTGGTCACTTTGCCAAACTGTCCAAAGAACTGTCTCATCTGAGGCTCGTAGAATCCATGGGGGATGTGACTTAGGTAGACCACACCCCGTTCGTCCTTCTCATCACTCATATCGATATCTTCCTTCTGCAAACAAATAATAATAAGAACTATAACAACTGTATTTATATAGCGCCTAACACCTTCAGAAGAAAGTCTCTAACATGTCTAAGCGCTCAGGACATCAAAAAGAAAAATGACATGTACAATGAATTGAACAGCAATGTTTTGAGAAGAGTCTTGACAACTGTGTGACGATGGTAGCTCATTTAATGTGATGAGGAAGAATGTTTATCAATGAGGTCCAGCAAACTACGTTCACCATGCTTTGGTGGCAACAGTTAGATTTAACAAGGGTGTCTTTGTTTGCCATTTTAGTTTTAGGGCATTAGTGCTCAACATACACTCAAAGACTAAAGAGTTTCGGCCGCATGATCATGCCATGGTGATTAAATCATAAATGGCCCCTTTAATTTTCTTTTTAAATAAAAAATAAAGGTCAATAATTTGAGTTTTAAACACCAATTCGAGGAATATAGGGAAATTTAAAGGGAAACAAAGCCAAACAACCATTACAAATCTTTTTAAATTCTCTTAGTCTGGTGTAGTGTTGTTACCCAGTGTTCTGTTAGTGTTAGTGTTGATCTGTCCCAACTTGAGTGTTAAAGTTGGGGCGTCCCAACTATAGTTGGGATCGTCTATAGTTGGGATCGTCTATACTATAGAGCTCAACAGGATACTGTGATCGATCATGCATGGATTGCTGTGTGACCTGTTTATGTATTGAGCGCGGCCATTTTGGATTGATTCTAATTGTGCCAATCAATTCATG
>CM021534.1:17329224-17355135 GCA_010994315.2 Pisaster ochraceus
CCTCATGCTCAGTGTGCCGCCGGGTGACGACGCTTTCTCAGTCTCAGCATGGAGGAATAAACTATATTGCTCCATGGTCTCAGTACAGTAGGCCGACGCATTATAGTTTCCCTTCTCTCGGAAAAACAAAATTCTAATTAATCTCAAACATTCTGAAAGTGGTCTTAAAAACTTCATACTATGAAACATACTTACTACTGTATGTACTTACTATTAATCTATGTTTTTAGTTTATTCGTGGTGTGCTTTGTGTGCTTATGTTGATTATGGACAATGGAAGAAGAAATCCACACAGCAGCCTGCAATGATGGATTCCAAACGTGTTTCCACTTCATCATATCATGCATGAGTTTGAGTTTAAATCCGGCCGGCCTTACCATCATGACGAAAAGTTCAAAAGAACTCTTGCTTGGTCGGCATTCTACTTTTTATCATAATTTGAAATTCTAATTTTACATACCACTTTCTTCGACCCCTTTCTTTTGACCCTCTTCTTTCTCTCCAGCTCATCGTCAGAAAAGTCTAAATCTACCATTTTGGCATCTTTTTCACCCAGTTGAGCCATTTTTGTTACCACCACCAAAACTGCACGTGTAGTTTAGGTCTGGTACCCAAGGCTTGACAATGACACGATAAGGCATCAAGGAGTCAGACTATGTCCATGCGATCCAGTAATACATTTTAAAACGTGCAGTTCATGCGAAAGATCAACCTCGTCGTCATACACCGTCAGCGAGAGACACTTGTATTGTACATTCTGGTTTCCATTTCATCACAGCTCAGTCATGTTTACAAAGGGTTCACAGAGCCTGGGATTCCTGTTAATTTTATCACTAAAAAGCTTTTTAGAAAATAAATTTATTAAGTGTATAATCCCCCTGGACAATACTTCTGCCGTTACCCTTTTCTGCTGTAAAAGCCTTCGCACACATATGTAGTACATATCAGCGGCGTAGCCAGGACTCTTTCGATGTGGGGGGAGGGGCACAGGGGACACGAGTGGGGGGCATTGCTTTTAAGGGGGAGGGGCAGGGGAAATGGGTTTGACGGGGGGGGGGTTGTCAAGCTTTTATTTTGGAAGGAGGACGCTGCAGGGGTCCACCCTCCTCTTGTGGTATTTTGTGGCTGCGATAGCGATCCCGATTGCGATCGTTCAAAACATGGAAGGAAGGAAGTCCTTCCTCCATGATATACAAACACGTGTTTCCCTTTTTTCCTCCACTCCTCTTTGTCCTTTAATTTTTGTGAGCACTATCGCGATTTGTTTCGTGAGGGGCACCTGGGGGCGCTGGAAAGTTGTGTGTGTGGGGGGGGGGGCACGTGCCCGTCTGTGGGTACACATGATATAACCTTCCTTTTCTCCATAATCTTCCATAGGGCCTACTAATACTGTTATTGTTTGATTTTGCTATTGAATTATGATGAATATACATATTGAAGTGATACAAATACAAAAATAGCATGAACAATCGTAATAGTTTAACTGCACTGGCTCGAATCTAGCCGACTAAAATTAAAATTACGCGTTCATGCTAGCCAAGGAAAATACTTTAGTGAGCGTGGACTTTTGAATGACTTACGAGAACATAATGGCAGCAGCAA
Source organism: Pisaster ochraceus (assembly GCA_010994315.2). Taxonomy (NCBI): domain Eukaryota; kingdom Metazoa; phylum Echinodermata; class Asteroidea; order Forcipulatida; family Asteriidae; genus Pisaster; species Pisaster ochraceus. Next base: position 17,330,827 of record CM021534.1, read on the forward strand.
CCATATGAGAAACTTGTATTACAATAATGGGTTCATTCGGTAACAATGTCTGCCAAAAGTCTCACTTTCCACTGAATCAAGGTCATTTTTCTCACAGTGAATATTACGAAACGTACGTTTCAAAGATAGACACTCAACCAGCAGAATTAGCAATTGCGATTAATCTCCACCCCCCCCCCCCCCCCCCCCAATTGAGTTTGGATGGTAGCCTTGGTGCCGTGAGAAGGAGCCCCACTTTTGACAGCAACTTTCACCTTTTTTAGGCCTACTTATCGAGTTATATTTTTAATTAATTGAAACTTTGACATAAGTGACGGAAAAAAAAGTTTGCAGATGCATTTTCCGGGCGTTTGTCCATCCACTTGACTGAGCTCTGGGGCCTGATTAACATAAAAAAGACACCCCCCCCCAAACAGACTCATCCCCGCCCGCCTGCTGCGTGCTTTCATTCCCTGGATTAATGTTGAGAACGAGAACGACACAGCAGCTTCTACACACTAAACGCCCCTGGTTACCATAATCTTCCCTTTCGGATAACACTGGTGGGGGCGAGCGAAGCCAGTGTACACTTGTACGTGTATTGATTCAGCAGACGACAATCACGCGATGTTGTACGTGATATGCTCGTGTTATTTAATCGGTTTCATAAGCTTAAGAGAATAGGTCCGAAGATAAGAATACACAACCTAGCGCGGGCGGCTTGTTGTCGTGTAGTCTCCCCGAGCGATCGGGACGATCAAAAGTACCAGCACATAAACATCATTTCCCGATTTATATAAGTACTGTTGTATATATAGCGGAAGGCATTCATAAGTCACACCATTCGTGTGCAAGGAAGCAGCAACCTCCAGCCAGTGAATTTTCAAAACCCATCACCATGGCTGAAGGAGGAATCATGGAGACGATGCGGCTGAGTGCCAGCGAGTATCTGGAGTACATCCCGGAGAATCCGCTCAAGCCCCCCATGGAATCGGCGTGGACCTACATGACCGACAACTACACCCGATTCCAGATAGCTACCGTTGGTTCTGTCATGGTTCACATGGTGAGACTCTAGAAATATTATGTAACTTTTGAATGTTCAAGTGCCATACAAAAGGCATAAACTTTAAGGAAACTTAAGGGAAGCTGAGGGGTGGGTGGGTAAATTTTAAATAAAATAGTTTTGGGTTGAACAAAGAAAACCTTTTTAATTTTGTAATTTTATTGAATGTTTCTATGTCAGCAGAGCAGCGTGAGCTCGGAGAGTAGCTCACCTCATGACCTGCTTGCTTGCCGGCTTGATTTAATAATATTATATATCTAAATATGTATTTAGAGGGCCTATAATTTTCAGTATTATTATTAATAATTAGTTTATAATGTCAATGATTTCATTGGGAAATTACACTTTGCTCAGCTCAGCTCAGCTCAGCAGTTAAGATTGATTTGCACACTTAATAAAATCAAAATCAATCTTATTAAATATTTAGCTCTTTGGAAGTGAAATCGGCCCACCTTATGACATGTCTGACTTTTGCTTAGTCAGAGTTGTTTTGTGATAAAAACTACAAAATTACATTTGATATACATTCAACATTGTAATAAAAATGACTAATGAAAGCAAGGACATTTAATTTTACCAGGTCTAAAATAATCTTTCATTGAAAATGTCATAGTTGGTTCGTCTTGAGTATGTTAATTATTTGGCTTTATTTTCTAAATAACATATTGTTTCCAACCAAAACATATAATTTTGTTTTATTTAATTTACAATGACCCCTCCCTCCTCTGTGCTTCAATTTAGCTTTTCAGGTTTTCTCTGACTTATCTCATTTGTATCAAAAGCTAACAATTTAACTAGGAGTTATGTATTGATTATTGATCATTTTTGTGTACAATAAACTAAGCCAACTTTTCTGACAATTTATCTGCCCATCTCAATGACTGAGTGATAGTGATAGACATTGGACGACAGTTGTTAATGCTCAAAATAGCAAAGACAAATAATTTGTAATATATATTAAACTAACCAACTTGTATTTTTTTAAAGTATGTATATTTAATTTGCAAAACTGATCTGTTTCATTTTGATGTTGTGGTTCTATTTACAGGCAACCTACTATTTGCTGAGTTTGCCAGCGTTTATTTTCCAATTCATTCCATACATGAAACGGTACAAAATCCAAAAGGTAGGTGTGTGTGTGTGTGTGTGTAAATTCCCAATCAGCAAATTTTGTGGTGAAAATTCAATCCGGGGATCACTGAGGGAGTCGTGGTTTTAACCATAGTATGAGTAAAAGCAGTCAATTTTTGTTTTAGGACACCCCGAAGAAGAACCAAACATATAGTTGTGCCTAGACGATGTCTAGGTACCGAGAAGCTTCTATTGCCACTGGTCTAGTACATTGACTGCTGCATGTATCGAGTTTGCACGGCTTTCTTGTAAAAAATATGACATATCATGTGACGACTTCTAAACCAATCTAAAAGCAGAAGAATCCATGTTAGGGGTGTTATAATATGAGATATTCAAATAAGTTAGGTCCAACTGATTAACAAAACCAATCTGTCAGGTTAGTCAACACCTTTGTCCACTTTTACCCAACCTCAGGACAAACCAGAAACTGCAGCGAGCCAGTGGAAATGTCTGAGACTTCTGCTAATAAACCAGTTGTTTGTGCAGCTACCGATGGTATGCGGTTCGTACGTCTACTGCGAATTCTTCAATATATCATTTGAGTGGGACAAGATGCCGGCATGGTACGTAGAGCAATAAACATGATCAATACATAGGCAGATGTGAAAACAGGGGATGTCGGGATGAGTAGAGGATCCAGAAAGTAAAGCCATTCAGGGGTTACTTCCAACCCCAAACCTCCTCACCCCCACCCAACCTCAGGCTTGGAATTAAACAGAGGTCACAGAGGCCATGGCCTCTGTTGCCCAGGTCTTGGCCTCAGTGCCTCTCCAAAAGTTTTCCATAGACTTTCAGATTTTGCAATGGACATGTCCTTTACAAGATGAAAATGGCTTGCCCTGTCAACAATGAAATTCCAGGCTTGCACCCACCTACCCATGACAAACTTAGTTTAGTGTGGACATTTCCCAAGTATGATAACATGAATACAACTTTGTGGGACGATTCTGACCTTTCGTCAAGCTCTCTTATTTCTTTGTTAACACACAGGTATGTTCTGTTGGGTCAGTTCTTGGTCTGCCTCGTCATCGAGGACACCTGGCACTATTTCTTCCACCGAGCCCTTCATGACAAGAGGATCTACAAGTACATCCACAAGATCCACCACAACTTCCAGGTCAGTCAAATCAATTGTGTTTGGGGTCCTTAAACGGGCCACAAATTACACCCGCCAAGCGATCATTTTCTCCATTGTCCCATGTGCAAGCCTTGCTGCCACTTTAAAACATTCCTGTGGCAGGCCTTGATTTTATGCGACACACTTTGAATAGTAATTGAACTTATCGTTTTTGGTGTAATTTGTATGATAATTAAAGTAATTTTTCCTCTTTTTCCAGGCTCCGTTCGGTATTGTTGCGGAGTATGCTCACCCTGCTGAGACAATGAGTAAGCTTTTATTTCTTTATACCATTACTAATAATTCAAACTTACAGTTGACTGAATATTAAGGCAGTCCTTGTAGATTTTATGTTTCCAATCCTCAAAAAGTGTATACAGCATTCTGTCAGTATCACTGCTTGAAACACCCCTTGGACAACTAGCCAGAGTCCAGTAACTTTCCCAACCACTTGGTCAGTTAACCCACAACTAAACAAGTCTGGCAGGCTACAATTCCAAACACAAAAACATTTCCAAACACAGCATTTTGCAGATTTGCAAATGTTTACTGTAGCTTTTGAATTCCTTACTTCCTCCTAAAAGTTCAGCAAACATATAAAACAAAAACCCCATATATATTAGATTGCGTAAAAATATAGTTTGGGCATGTTGGGAAACTTCTGGAGTCTGGACCTGTGGATTTTTAGAGATTTTTCTTCAAATTCAAGCCTTGTCAACAGTACATGAACTGTGCATGTCATTAAGTACAGAGCTCTGCTCTGCAAATTTACTCTGTAACTAAAAGAAGTTAAGTCATCACATAGATCAGTTATTGATACAGATAGTTGAATATTTCTTTTGCATTAGGTCCATATCTTATATGATGTCATACAAAATCTAAATTATTGGTTTACAAAATTATCTGAAAATGTACAAGTGCTTTTTATCCAACAAAGAAATAATTTGCACTGATGTGGAAACTTTTTGTTGGACCACATTCATGTCTAGATATAAATACAAACTTTTGCTTTAAACTTTAGGTAATCTTTCTTTGTCTTTCTGAAGTGGTTATTTGGATGTATATAAAAAAAAAACTCAACTATTATATGCCACATTTCTAAAGATAGTGTATCTGATAAAAAGCAAACAGTCTAAAAGCAAGTACTATTGAATAGTATCAGACAGTACAAAGTACTTGTAGAATGCTTATTTTTTCTATTGTAGTTCTTTTGATAAACAATGTTATCTACATGCAATTGTTTGCATTTCTTTATTTAAATTACTTTTTTTCTTCAACTCTTTATTCTTGTTATTCAAAGGTCTAAACATTGGCACCAGATAAATAGAAATAGTTTTGTCTTTGTTGTCATGATGTTGGTGTTTCCAACACCAACAAGTTCGGTTGCAAATTTATCATGATTACAGATCAACTAAAATAGAAACTGTTGAGTGGCGGAATTTTATTTTGATTGTTTAAAGAAAACCTAAACCAGTAAAATCAGTAAAACCAGTAAAATCCAGTCAGTTTTCAAACTAAATCTAATTATTTTCTATAACTGACTTCCACACCCCCCCCCCCCCCCCCCCCCCGAAACAAAAATTGAAATCAGCAAATTGCCTTCCATAACTGGCTCTCATCCCCCCCTGAAAGGATGCAAGTTTGCAAGTTGGCTTTCATATACCCTCCCCCAAAAATAAATAAATAAAAAAATAAAAATCCTTTCTGCACTTCTGATGTGCTTCAAAACTAAGAAATGTTCTTTTCAGTCCCTTGAACGAAAAATCCTGAGTGTGCCACGGCCTCGATAGGTTGTTGAAAAGTCATCGGTGATCTTTCAACCGCAGTCACGTAGACCAAGGTTTACTTATGTACACAGTTTGTGAAGATAAAATATTAACACAATCTGAAGCATTAAAACGATAAGAGGAAGTGAAGCTACGGTCGTAAAATATAACCCAGTAAAGATAATCATTGAGTCTAGGCTGTGGCCTACGTGACTCAAAGTATTGCTTAAGGGGTCAAACAGCATCAATTGCAACTTCTTGAAGTTATTATTTAAAATATGTAAAACAAAAATATCAAATCTGCTCTACAACTAATCGGTTATGTTCATGCTCTAAAAATAAAAAATATAAAAATTTTGAATTAAGTTTTTCAGTTTTATCTACAAAAATTATTTTGATTCAAAGTAAGCTGATATTTGACGATGACTCTTGTTTTGTAACGAGTAATTTTGCGGACATCTTACCTACTGACGTTTAAAAAAGGGCATCTTACACAACCACAAATACGTGGATGAACACGCGTGCGAAGACGCTCTTGATGTTGCATTTCAGTGGTCGTGGGAGTAGGTTTTATGTAAGAGTTGGCCCGTTATGGTGGGAACGACGGAAAAGGTAAAATCACCGAGGTGTGTAATAGACTTCCTGTTAGGTGTTGATCCAAAGCGTTGGATGAGGAAACTTGAGGGTACCCTGATATTTTGCCATGAGACATCCCTGATTTATGAGGGTCACTTCTGTAGAGAATTTATTTTTATCAGGTGATTTGGTTTTGCAATCTGGACATGTCTTTATGAAACAGACCTGAGTCATCTTGGAGATATTTTGTAATTTCACAAAACCTGTGAAACTCTTCTAGACTTCTAGTTATTATTGGTTAGTCTTTCAGTAACAAGATAAAAAGGTATTTTAGGTAACAAGATAAACAAGATATTTGAAAACATGAGATCCAAGTAGAGGAACTTGTTCGTCACAGGTTGTTCTGAAATAACTCAGCCATTGGTTTAATAAAGAGGTCGCTCCGTGTCTGACACCGTGACGCATTTAAATACTTCTAGCATGAACGTGGCATGCGTGCAGTGCATGCACATACAGAGAGGAGTGTCATGGCTGAGTGGTCTAGTTCAACAGACTCAAGTTAGGGTGCTGTTGGCAGCAGAGGGTGGTTTCGAATCCCGGTTGGGGCACATAAGTCCTTTAGCAAGGCACTGAATCATAGATGCTTTTTCCTACGGAGGGGACGTGAAGCCGTAGTTCTCGTGTTTTATGACAAACGCATGTAAAAGAACCAAAAACACTCATTGTGAAAGAGAAGGAGCTTGCCCCAGTGGCAACAAGTTGCGCCACTGCGCTTCCCCAGTGGACGCTTTGATGGTCAACATATTCATTCCTTCAAATCCATAACCTGCTGGTTTCTCTTTAAACCATCACCTTGAGTACCTTGTTTGTAGATATTTGCGCTGTTATATAAGACTCTATTATTGTTATTACAGGTAGATAAAGTACACTTTATCATCCTCTGTATACAATTGCAAGAACGATGGAGAGCTTACTCCAGGCCTATAAGCCAGGCATTCTGTGCATGATTCTTTCACAATTCCCATTTACGGACTCCTAATTGGGCAAGGAACTCACCGTTATGATAACTTTATAAAGCTGCTGCAGTAGTGTTCAAGCAATTAGTCAAGGCTTCATTTGAATTAAGTTACAGTGATGGAGGGGGGTTCTTCAGATGTTGTTTACTTGACTTTGACAGTATTTCAGATGGAAATTTTGCCTGGAGGTATCGAAGTATGATGTTATAATCAATGAGCTTTCAGACAAGCTAATCATTCATTCTTTTATAAATTTACGAATCCTGTACATTGCCTTTTAACGTTTCACTGTACAAGTTTTTTTTCTACCCCATTCATTTATACATTTACCAAGCCAAATATACTGAAGATGGTACAAATGACATCTAAATAATGATTGATTTCTGTCTCTTTGCAGTCCTCGGCCTAGGCTTCATGTGGGGCATCCTACTGACCTGCAACCACCTGATGCTTCTGTGGGGATGGATGGCGTTCCGTCTCCTGGAGACCATTGATGTTCACAGCGGCTATGACATTCCCCTCAACCCACTGCACCTCCTCCCCTTCTACGGAGGTAGGTACTCGTCTCCTCTCGCGCCTTCCGGGTGTTAGAGACGTCGCTTGTTTGGGTAAAGCCTGAATGGAGGGGCATATAGCAGTTTTCCCTGGAGTAAATTTGAATCAGAACTTAGCTCAAAAACCGTGGCATGAGGAGAGGCACTCGAGGCAGTTGCCATTTTTTGAGACAGGAGCTTGTTTTACATTGTCTGCAGACATCCATCATCTTCCTTTGATGATGTAGCTCAACAGGGAAGACAGCTTCTGGAAGGGCTCTCTGTAGAGTTCTTCAGTCTGTGGAGTGGCAGGCACTTCCACATCGGCTGAAGGGGGTGGGGGGAAGGATGATGGGACATGAGCTGAGTCTGTATGGCTCTCCTGATAAGCCTGGCCATCATTCAAATGTTTTTGTGTGTGCGCTTGATGTCCGTGCTCGGTTAAATTAAAGTTTCTAGTATGCAAGTTGGAGCATTTTTAATGGTTGTTTTTATGATGTTTATGGATTTGGTATTCAATCTTGTTAAAAAAAAACTATAAAAAAATTCTTTATATTTGTGTTACGGCCAAAATGTGCGCGTAACAGCCCTCACTGCGCCATCAATGGCCCAAACTGCTACCTTAATTGTTTTAATTTGTGCATTCTTTTGCCCCCCCCCCAAAAAAAAGAGAAGAAAACCCAACAACAACAACCAAAAAATCCTTAGAACTTAACATTGAAATAAATACTTTGTTTTCCCTCCCTTCCCCTCCAGGTGCCCGCTTCCATGACTTTCACCACATGAACTTCACCGGTAACTATTCATCGACCTTCACTTACTGGGACAAGATCTTCGGCACAGACAAGCAATTCATTGAGCACAATGAAAAGGAGGCGGCCAAAGCTGCGAAGAAAGACTAAGAATTTTTTGGGGGAATTGACCCTTGTTTTTCGTGATTCTGCTCCCCCTAAATTTAACGCGAGTTGGCTGGTGTTTACGTTCAGAGTAAACTGAATTCATTGAATGCAGAGATCAGAGAAAGATGAAATGATGGAGCAGAATTTGAGGACAGAATTTGAGACGGATTGTTTTCTCTCCCGGATCAGATTTGAGGCAAACACAAAATCCTTTTTTCATCTAACTATTCTTTGGAAAGTAAGCTTGGGCTTAAAAAGGTGTGTTTCATTATTTCTTATTAATTTGTTACAAAATAACCAGTGTCTAATAAGAGCAGTTTTGATTAATTTTAAAATTTTAAATATTTATGACAAAGTTACTCTTGAGCCTCTTCATCCATACATATGTACCGCTATTTCGACAACATCACAGCAGTTGTGACGAGACAAATCACACAGCAAAAGAAGCAACATTCAAAAATTGAGAAGCAAGCAAACATGTCATTGCAGATTTAACATGTTTAAAAGTCCTTTCTTGAACACTTGTGGAGAAGCAGTCCACTGGAAGGTGACAGGTAGACTTCCGTAGAGGAGCAAAAATAAAATAATAATCTCTTTAAACACTACGCCAGAGTCCGAGGAAGAATTGTGTGTTCGACGAGTAGAGTCTCGCAGGGGAAATAAACGTACAAACCAAAGCCAAAGAATCTTTTTGAAAAAGATCATCAACAGTGTGTATCACATCCTATTTAGGATTTAGAAGAAATAAGCAGTTAACTTGAAAAAAAAAAACCCAGAAATACCTCTGTTGTGGGAATATGTGTCCAGCATGAAACGTTCAGGAGGAAAAATATTACTTTTTAATAGAAGGAAAATACTATGCAAAATCTTCAAATTTTACGTCATCTTAATTAAACCACGGTATCAGGTACTAAAAATACCGCCACTGTGAAAACTTTGCTCCACACAAAATATGCTACCGGAAAATTAATATTATAAAAATAGAGTAAAAATAGTATTGAAATTATTTTCTTGGTACTTTATTTAAGTTATCTTGATCAAACTAAGGTATCAGGCTTTAAAATATAGGATAGAGTTATGATAATATGCTTCAACATGATATATTCCAGAGAAGTTTGTCAGTTTTAACCCTGCTATCCTGAATCTATATTCCTTTAGAAAGAGATTGAATATCTCATCTGATGTGAACAATATCTAGCATTAATTTCAAATTAGCTTATTTGACGTATTTTTTATTTCTTATGGACATTTATTAAATTGTGACAAATTTCATCTGCTTTTCAAAATTTGTATGTGACATTATAATAGAAAACACACCCTGCAAACATAAGATTCTAGATTTTAAAAGAAATATATTTCTTTCCAAATGCACACTACTCCTCTTAAGAAATGAAACATTTGACCAGACTGGGTTCCTTATTTTAATTTATGATACCATGCATGGTATTTTAAGTTTATGAAAATAGATAATGAAAGTGTGAATAAATTTGGTATTTTATCACTAAAAGTACATTGTTATTATGGACGGTTCTTATTTAGTGTTCTTTTGTGTTCATAAGTGTCTGCAGCATTTAATTGAATAGTTGACTAATCAATAAAACTCCTTTGAGATGCTACTTTCAACAAATTTCTTCAACTATTGGCCAAGACTCTCTCTGGTTCAACTCTATAAAGGTGTGAAACCATTGTAAAGAATTATTCAAAGTGTGCTTGTATTTATATTCAAAACTATCGAATTGGTAATAGAAAAAAAAAATAATAATAATTTGATGTTTCCTACTGTAAGCTCACTGATAATCAAGTTCATACCAGCGCAAATTATTTCCATCTGAAATACTGTCCAAGTCGAGGGAATTCCCATGGAACACAACCACAAGATTTGATGAAAATTTAACAGGTAGTTCATATGCGTTAATTGAAAACTAGAGGATGGGAATGAATTTACTCCTCAAAAGACAAATCTAAACAAAACCCATCGCAGTAAGGCTGAATTCGAGTTGGCAGCTTCAGCTACAGCTACGACTCTTGCTGAGGATGTCCTACACTTCCTATAAATGAGTGCGGAAATCTAGCTGTAGTCCGAGCCGTAGCTGTTAATTCAGACACCGACCAACTTTCTTTTTACAATGTTTCTTGACAAACATAAATCAAGCGAAAAAATCAGACACAAATGTAGAAAGGAAAAAAAGAAAAACTTTCGAAAAAAATCATTTTATTTTAATTCTTCATTTGTTTAGAACTAACACATCAGACAGTAGTTCCATTTGCTCAGAGACTAGACTCTAATGTACAATTCATTTAAATATATTAAAATATACATTTGAATAAGAAAAACCATCACAGAAACTGTCCGAACATGCCTCATATTTTGTTTTTCGTCTTAAAAATCAACTTTTTAAAGCATGCAAACAAACAAAGGTGTGACTCGGTTTGAGAACACCAGGCAACTCAAATTTACTTGATGTTTTGTAGTTGAAAAAAAGTGGCATCATAAAACTTTGTTTTCATGTTATGACTAATATCATAAATATCATTCTAAAATACAGTTATGAAATGAACCATGCCAAAACCAGGCACTTCTTGCCCAAACCAAACCTGGTTATTTGCTCATCAAATATATGAGTCACCCTTTCAAACAACACATGGCCTATAAGGTCAAGTATTTCTCAACGTGTAGAATGTTTTATAACTTGTTATATAGACATGGTAATGGTAGTAAGCATCCTGCAGAATTCTTGTCTAAAAGGCCCCCGTTGATTAGAAATCAATAAAAGTGTGTCTAAGAATTTGAATCTCCAAAGACCGCCCCACAGGCGACTTTTGGAAATTTCCATGGTGTCGTTTGAATGCTGCCCAGGGATGCGGTTGGGATTCAACGTTCTTGATGAAAATACCACAACAGTTCTTCGCTGTTTTCTCAATCACAGGTGACTTTCACTGCATTTTTCTTGGTAAATGTGCCTATAAATCAGCTTTATGATAACAAAGCAAACGATGACCATATCTTTAAGATATCTTATCCCATTGATTTAATGGCAGATGATTTGGTTAAATCTTCACTTTCAAATGCCATTTTACCATTTCTGAGAAGTGACTGATTTTGGCATGAGGCAGCACAATATGTTTGCTTCATTTCCCCAAACCCCACCCCTCCTAGCGAGAGAGCTACCCAAAGTATGCCACAAAGACCCTTAATTGCTTCGAGATATTCTTTCCAATTTTGTTTTGGTTTTAAATAATTTGACATCAGTTTTTTAACTTTGGCATACATGTGTATGCCAAGGGCACAATGTCACTGCAATGTATAGAACAATCACTCTTGTAACCGATATATTGTATTCTGTTATACAGGAAGCTTCATATTTCTAAAGGTGGATTTAAAGATAAATCGACTCTAACTTCATTACCATATATTTTTGTGTAAATCCTTCTGTAAATGTCTATTTATCTCTACTTTCACCCCTCAAACAAAAGTATACAAAAAAAGATTTTAAAAAGTAATAAATCAATAACAAAATAATAATAATAATAATAATAACAATAATCGTAATAATAACAAGAATGATCATTTTTGCAAATGGGTGTATTCCAAATCATTTAGCTGGAAATGGCTTTTTTTTATTGTATAAAAAACACCCTGTCATTTAAATGATGATTTGTGAGATAAAATGTAATAAGTACTGTCTCTCCATTTAAAATGGGAACAAAAATAAAAGATAAATTCTGTGACACAGTTTCCATGAAATCGTTTTCAACCTTGCAGGGTGGATACAAAATGCTGCATTTACGCCTGCCAATTTTGGGAAGAACTTGTTCACAACATAGTTTGTATAATTCCCTTGCCAAAGTCACCCATTAACAACAGCGTCTGAACAACAATTTGAAACAATCTCAACGTGTCCGAGTGTAGATGGAGTTAATCACTGCATGCCTATTCCTCGCCTGCAAAATGAAAATAAATTTCCTTGTGACGTGAGCAATAAAATCTCATCAAGTGCGCACTCATTGGCCTTTTATGCATGTAGCAGTACAAAGCATGCAAAGACTACCATCAAAAGTTGGACAGGGGAGGGTGATGTAATCACTTCTGAATAGCAAGCGAGGGCGCTATTCACCTTCCTGTACATTCCCATAAAGAGTAAACCAGTACACTTTTTACAAAATCAGAAGAGATTAAACTGAACATTCAAGATTTTACTCAGCTGCAATAAGCATCAATTTTTCTCAACAACAAAAAAGCAGCGAGTTTCCCAATTTAAAATATAAATCACACCAAAAGAGAAAAACTTGAGCCTCTCGGCAAGCCTTATCGTCACCAGATACAAAATAACTTTTGACTGCTCCATCAAAGACAACTGCTTTAGCTCGGCAGTCAAGCTTTGTGCGATGAAAACATTAATTTTCTTAATAGTATTTCTCATTCCTAGACAAATTTAATTTGAACAATTAAAAAAAGTTATTTTATGTGAGATTTTCAATCAAATGTTTATGTTGGCAACACGTATCATTCATGACAAATAAAACAAATTTCAGTGATAAATAGGCACTGAAATAATATCACAACCTTGGCAAAAAAAAACCAATCACACCCACTTGTTGGCACGGGTGTGGATACATTTGAGGGTTTCTCTATACAAACAAATGGACTCTTCAAACATGGCAAACAAGTTTGCGTTGTTGTGACAACAAGTTAGTTGCCGATGCTGTCACACACAGGAAACATCAATAATTGCAAACTATCTTTTAGATAATCAAAGATTTAATCGAGGTTGGCTTAAATCCTAGGTTTAAACACAATTGAACTCACTGTAGTTTATGTAAGGTTACGGGGGAACAATAGAATGCTTGTTTGGTTTTCCTTGGCTGGCACAGATTTGTGGGGACTGTAGAAACAAATGAAAATACTGGGGGTCCAGTTTGGCAACCTGACCAGAAACGAGTTTCTGATGTAGAATTCACTGAAATAATTTCTGAGAGTTAATCAAAAACAGTTCAGTAAGCACAATTATTTTGTGATGCAGGTACATCCCTTGAAACATAATATTCCCTAAATATCCGGACTTTATTGTATTTCTGCAGAGTGGTACTTTTTCTTCAGAATATTGTTATAAATAGATTTATATGCTTCAGCATGAGGCATTTTTCAAATCAATCCACTTGAAATTTTTCCTTTAAATTGTGAAAAACTGTCGGCTTTACCACTATGCCCGACATCTTGGTTACAGTTTGGTCAAAACATCTACAGCACCACACAGCACAACCAAACTCGCAAACAAATAACCATGACCCGAAGCTCAACATGTTTCTATCAAACACACCCTCGGTTCTCCCTACACAGTTTCAAGTCTCTGCCAGTTAGCCGCAACCCAGTCCCCCCACAACTATGCCAAAAGGTAGTGTGATTATCTTGAAGTCCTACCGTACATTTAACTTCCTTTTCTGCAAGGGATCTGCATAGTGTTAGCCAGAGGGGTGTCTGGGTGTCTTTCGGACACCCTGTTTTATCTGTCATTTACATGTATACATGTATTGTAAGTGAACAAGTTAGACATTCAGTTTTTTTATTTCCAGCAAATACAGACCCCCTTTTACCAAATCCTGGCTGAAACCTTGCAAAGGATCCTTAATGGGACTGGCCATATGGCATCCACAATCCATCAACGGGTTGAAATATGAAAGTCACACCACTTTTGTTCCTCGACCGTTCCGACGGTTCAACCTATGAACTGTCCACCCACTTGACCTCTTTTCCCACTCACAATTATCTACATGCTCCTATTTGTAAATTCGTTTAAAAAACTAAATTCCGTCACTAGCTGCTTTGCACGGTGGCTGCGACAGGGTTTCTAAATTTGGGCAGGAACAAGCCAAACTTGGTTTCAACACCGGAGAAGGTGGCGACGGCAAGCCGGAGTCCACCAAGATGATCGGGATTGACCGGAGGTAGGTCTGCTACGTGGGTGCTTGCCTTGTGCATCGAACCCTCTGGGCGTCTGCAGAAAAACACAAATAAAAAAAATAATGTAAGACTCACACTTTTCAGAAAGCATTGTTTTTACTCTGGTGGATTTACAACATTGCATATTGGAAACTAAATATAATTTTTGGGTGGGCAGAAAATTGACTAGAGGTCCAGAGCGGGATTTGAACCTGCAACCTCCGGAGTGATGTGTCAACACTCTACCAACTGATCTATCTAGCCACATAATGGCAGTTTCCATATTTTGTCAATATATTTGTTCAGGGGTGCCAGTCAGAAGCCAGTCAGATGAAAAAACCAAGATTTGTAACATGAAGTGTATAATGATGGGGTGCCCAGCGCCAAGGTTACTCCCCTGTATTCAGACTTTTTGACATGGTGACTTCCCTTTCCAATGGAGTAATGGGACAGGAAGCTACTAGTCTGAGATAAACTTCACTTCTAAACGGCTAAACTTACTGTCCTCCAAAGTCGATGTAGAGACTTCTCTGCAGGATCTCGTACGTCAGAAGGGTGACGCCAAATTGCGGTGATGATCTAAACACACGGGCTGAAAGACGGAACAACAAAAAATAAAATAAAAATTAGCCCATGAAGAATTTCTTAATATTATTATTATTATTTATTTAGTTGTTCTTCTTGCATCTCACAAAATTCACTAGAGTAGTTGAACTACTCTTTTAGTGCCATTCATAAATGCCCTTTTTGATACAAAGCCTAATAATGACGGTAAATCTGTAATTGTTTTGTTTTTAGGCCTAAATTTTAAACATTACACTCAGTTACACAGAGAAATATACTAAATTTGGTGCATAAGCAATTTCAATAATTAGTTACTAACAACTATACAATATGTAGTGAGCAGTTGGACAAAAATAATGTTTATGTGAAGACAAAAAAACAAAAATAAATACTAAACAAGACAAATTTGACATATTGTACAGAACACAACAAAGGTTAGTGACAGCAGTAGGCAAAGGAATGGGCGCTTAAAACCGGCAGGGTCATGGCCATGTGATAAAGAACCGAGCCAAAGTTCTTATTCACTTGGCTACAACCCCCAAAAGGTTTTAAACATCTGTTTAAGACCGAGTCACTACTCTTTTAGTCCCATTTTCTTAAAAAGCATAATTCTATTGTATATAGCATTTTTAACATTTGTAAATATTTTTTTTTTTCGGCCTCTAGACTGCTAGATTTGAATGTTTTTAAAATAAACCATATATATAATGTAGGAAAAACTGTAAAAATTTCTGTTTTTAGGCCTAAATTTTCAATTCTTGTTCTGTCCTCAAACTCCATTTCGCAAAGGGTCAAATTGCATACGATGCTCAACAATTGTGCACTTGCGCATGCATAATAGATTTCACACTGAGTACTGGTATGTATTAATTGCTTTATGCATAAATTAGCGTGACCAAGTAAGCTAGTGCGCCGACACGTGTATGGCTAAGGACACCGGGCACGCGTTCAAAGCTCCAGTTTAATGTCTTTATCAGCCGTTTAAGACCGGTCTTATCAACGATCATGTGACTACCTTCAAACTAATAGAACTGCCTAAATATCTGGGGTATTTATGAATGAAGATTTTTCATTCTGGAGTTTTCTCCAGCCTGGGTCCAAGTTCATAGAGCTGCTTGAGCACAAAAAGCAGGTCAGCACAACAGAATTACGCTTAGCAGAATAAGGTTGCTGACCAAACTACCATATCACATGTACCATCATCTGTGACTGGTATGCATCCTGCTTAGCACTTTATTAACAGAAACTTGTCAAGCACTATTTTCTACTTACAGTAGCTCTATGACATTTGGCTGTGATGAACTGAAAATATTGATCAGCAGACAAGTTGGAGATTGAACCAAACGTAGCGCAAAATACAAACTTATGCAATACAAATACAGTGTGACATTTCAATTCTCTTAATTTGAGTTATAAAAACTTACATTAAGGAAAAAACTGACATAGACAAAAGAACTGATTGTTTGATTTAAAAGGTCATGTATGGTACCCACCAAATAGATGAGAATAAGAGCTTTCAAATAACTCCCAATGAGGGCCTACAATGAAAGTATTTCCCAACATATAGAATATTTAAGACATGACATCACATTGATATCAAGGCTGATATTTCAGTTGTCTTTACTGAGATATGATGGAGTGAAGATGCAACTGACCTGGTCCACCCTTGAAGAATGCTCTGAAGCCTTCCTGTGCATAGATCTTACGGATGCAGTCAGTGACCCCGGAGTAGGTCTGCTGTCCCTTCCTGGCGACCACCTGCAGCCTGGTCTTAATGACGTCAGCTGGTGTGGCTAGGTAGGCAGCAGGAGGGCCTTGGGGAGAAACAGAGATCAGAAGCAGGTCAAACCACAGTAATGCTGGTAAGTTTATTTCAGTGGTTAATTTCGGGGCGTCTTTTAAACCATTGTGGTCAAGTGGTTAGACTGCAGGACCTGCAATCCCAAGGTTGTGGGTTTGAATCACAATGACTAGAATAAGTACAGTCATCTACAGGCATATTTGACCCTTGGGAAAAAGGTAAGACAATTTAATTGAGTACAAAGGCTTTCATAGACTTTTCAGGCTATTATAAAAAATTTTGCTTTTTTTTTCTGAGGGCAACCCCACCCCCCCAAAAAAAATCAGACTTAAGTAGGAAGAATATTATACCTGCATCTAGTTATTGTATCACAATTTATAGATTTGTGTAAAATCACAATCATAGACGTTAAACCAATATTGAGAGAGATTGGCTGTTGCCAGCTTGGTGTTTATATCCCCTTGTGGGAGCTTTGCAGAGTTCTCTTGTTGGGAAGATCATCTAAACAAGTAAAAAACAAGCAAACAAACAAACAAACAAAAACCAACAGTGACACTATCAGAAAGAACAGAACAACAGCCTTAACAAAAAAACCTACAGACTTACCGGCAAGTGTGGCCGCCGTCAACAAGGAGATAGGGCTGTTGTGTCCGTCCTTGTCAGCAAAGAATTTCTTAAGGTGTGCGTAGCCAGGGAAGTAGATGGCAGAGAAAGGGATGTCCCGAAGGAAACACGCTCTGGCGCCCTAGATCCAAACAAAACAGATTATTTAAAAAAAAGAATGAATATAATAAGAAAATCATTGATTAAATGTATGATTTGTACAGGCTTTATCAGGGTTTGCCCTTGACTTTTTCAGGAACCAGCTAGCGGAAACAGTCACGTGTCAGACAGTGGTCCAACTTGAACAGGTTTCTGTTTAACATGGTCATTTGGTCAAGACAGGCATGCAACTGCAGTTTGCCGACAACAGAGGGGAAAGTGCTGGCAGGCACAGAACAAGACTTGTGTTTATAAATTTTCAATGGCACAAAAATGGCTGAAAACCACAAACTTGAGGATATCAGCTGGTCAGCTAAAAAAGTTGCATGCCTGATAAGACTTCAATTTCAGGCAATAATATAAGAATCAGTGCAGGCAATTTAGTTTAAGCCTTGCTTTGGAAAGAAATCAATTTGCCAGCTGGGACCACTTGGAGAAAATTTGGACGGGTAGCTGTTTTTAACTGGCATTTGGTCGGCTGACCACTGTTAAGGGGGAACACTGTTTATTGTACTTTAAAAAAACTAAACAACTATGTAAGTATGTATTTCTAAGGAAAACAATGCCATTCACAGTGAAGGAAACCTGTTGTGGAAAAGTTTGAAATTTCACAGCAGAAAAAAAAGAGGCTGGTGATGTGCCTTTACCTTATACAAACCAAAGAATCCCAAATCTCTGACAACGGTGATGGCGCTGACTCTAGGCCCCGTCTGAATCTCGCCAGCTACCTGCAACCTGATCTTCACAATCTCTAACGGATTGGTGAACATCACTTGAGACCCACCAGCCTAAAATTCAATTCAAGAAATTCATATACAAGAAATAAAACCACTGCAACATTGAATACCAGTACAGATTTGGCAAGGAGCGTCACATTTTGTTTCGTCAGCGCAAAAAAAAAGAAGAAAAAAACAAGAAAAAAAAGGAGGATATTTACCAGAAATTGCCTTTACACAACATGCCTAATACTTGAAACAGCACAAACATCATATCTCTTCACAACAACCTCCCATGAAACACACAAACCCACTGGCTCTGAGCAACAACTTTTTGTTGTTGCAACAAAGCCCCTTTTGTGTGGGAAACAGCATTGAAGCGAAACTGAGATACATTATAGCACTGATGCTACAATTTGCAAATATCGATGCCCAAGTTTTTCAAAAGATTTGCATATTATCTACACCCAATATTAATTTAAGGTACAAGTTGATTTTAAGGGAGGGTTTTCCTTTTGGTAATTACTCCAAAAATTAATGAACACAAAACCTTGGTAAAGAAGACTGGAGAGCTGTTGGTATTATAAAACATTGTTAGAAACGGCACCTTTTTGAAGTAATGTATTTTTTAGAGAAAGAGGTCAATTTTCACCCCAAATTTGAATCTGAGCAAAATTTCAGGCATGAAGCCTTTCTCAGGCAACGAGGTTGGGTTTTTTTCTTTCATTATTTTCTTGCAACTTCAATGACCAATTGAGCCCAAATTTTCACAAGTTTATTTTATACATACAATGTTGGGATACAATACTGATCTTTCACAATGACCAAAAGTTTACCCTGCCTTAAAAAAGCTAACGGTCACCCCTCCTATTTATTTCATAATTCCATCCGACACTTACACAACCGCCTGCCAGAATTTCACCCCAAAGCGGTATACTGCCGTCCTTGTTCCTCATCCGATCTCGGACAAAGTCGTTCATGGTGAGCTTGATGGCCTTCTCTGGAGCCACTCCCACCAGCTGAGGGGGCAACCCTGTTTCAAAAAAGAAAAGTTAGATTTGTTGTTACATTTGAAACGTTTTTGCCGGGAGTGGTGTAGTAATAATTTCCCGACAACACACACGTAACTCTTGTTTGTAGGTGTTACGTGGTTCCACTATCAACCGCACTCACTTCACACACTCGCACAAACTAACTCCACTACTGATAACCAGCAGCCCATAGGAACTGCACTGAGCTAGGTTTTGTAGGAGGATTTACGTAAAAAATGTTAAAAGTTGGACTGGTTTTTACAAACTCTCCTCAAAGACTCCAGGTGCTCTCAGAACAAGTTTCTGTAATAACATATGCCTTTAAATTATGAAATGGATGATTTCTGATAAATTTAAGAGCAAACTCTGTGTTCTAAGGCCTGATGCAACTTTCTTATTTACATATTTTCTTTGAAAACTAAAGTTTGTGTCTGTAAAACCCCCCTGGTACCTAAGACCTTGTCCCTGAGCTCAACCTCATTTGCTATGAATAACTAAAATGTGCAAACTGTACTTGGAGATAAATTATGCTTCCAGGAGAAGGGAGGAGTGAACAGTGGGGAAGCTTTGAAGAGGGGGGGAGGACATACCTCTATAGAGCCCCATGAGGCCTTCGTGTCTGATGACTTTAGTGAAACAGTCCAAGCTGTTCTCGTACATCAACTCTCCGACCAAACCTCCGCGCTGGTTCTGCATCCTGGTCTTGACCAGGTCGATTGGATACACAGCCGTAGCTCCAACAGCTGTTGATGACAACAGACATGGGAGATTTATTAATTTTTTTTCAACACTGATCACAACCCAATCTCACAGCAGAGTCAAAACCTAAACCTTGACACTCTGATAAGAGCAAATAGACACTGGACCCCTTAGTGTTAGCCAGGGAGTGTGGGGGGGGGGAGGGGTGTATAAATATATTAATCACTCACATTGCATGATTGAATGCATTGAAACATTGGACGCCCATAGCGACACCCTTAGCAGCAGCCGCAGCCAAAGCCATCAATTCAGACACAACCTTAGTATCTTTTGGCCACCCTATTTGTAAACTGGACCTCCTCATCTACATTTACATGTAAAACAAAGCAATTCTGATGCCCCACTTTTCAATAAAGCCTTACACCTGACACTTGGATGATATCTGGTACAATGGCCCGTTCAGTGACCAGTGAATGCTCAATTTAAATTCCTCAAATTAAAAACCAGCGTTGCTGTGTCACGTGGTTTGGGAGAAGCTCTATCTTAGTTACATCAGAGTCAAGAAACACCCAAACAAAATTCTTAATGACAGGGATGTGATAGGCTGTTGAGAAAAAAACCTGAACTCTGAGCGCAAAGAGCGAAAGCATGCGAGCTCGGAAGTATGCGAGCTCGAAAACTTGCAGGCATGAAGCCCAATATTAACATTTATCTTTGGTTTTAAAAGCCCTACTCAAAAATTTTTTTTGGGGGGGGCAAAAGAAACGGAATTTCTTTTTTTTTAAGGGCAAAAAAAACGAAATTCCGGTTTAAAACGGAGAAAAATTACATCCCTATAATGAAAGGTGTGGCACAAAGAATACCAGTCTTTGCGAGATCTGGAGGTTGCAATGGAAAAGATTGCCCCAAACCATGTGTGGGAAATCTTTGTAGGGGCACCAAGGCCAAGACCAGGGGCAACCGAGGCCATGGCTTCTGTGTAATTTCCAGGGCCCAATTTCAGAGAGCTGCTTAAGGACAAAAATTTGCTAACCACATTAAAAATTTTGATTACCAGAATAAGGTTACCAGCCAAACTACCATGTCACGTGTACAATTTGTGACTGGTATCCTGCTCATTTCTGCTTAGCAGGAAATTGTTAAGCATTACTTTCTGCTTAAGCAGCTCTATGAAATTGGGCCCAGGTCTGTTGTATTGCGATTGCTACTTACCACCAGCCACAGCACCGAGAGCAAACCTATAGATGGACTCCATTGCCTGGACTACCAAGGTTCTCTGGACTTCCTGCTTCGGTTGCTGGACTTGAAGTTCACCAACGAGGTCATCCTTCGGAGCTACTTTCTCAATGTCTGCCATAGTAATACGACTGTTCCAACAGATTAAAAGAAAAAAAAGGACATAAAATGCAAACTGGTAAAATAACCAAGAAAGATCACAATTCAATCACCGAGTGTTTGCTCTGAGCAATGAGAATGATGTACATTGTGCGTTGGCTTCACCAAAGATCTTAAAGTAATTGTTATTTAACATCTGCCATAAATATATCTCATTCTTCATCGTCTTATACTTGTGTTTTGTTTTCATTTAATTGTTAAATGAAGAGATGTCATTAACAGATAAACAAACAGATAAATAAAATGTTAGTGTTGTAACAACTTTCTTTTTTGAGGAAACTTATTGGTCAGTGCTGGGCCGTTTGAGTGCCACGATTGGCTGGTTTGAACTCACCCTGTTGAGCTGTCCAGACAGCAGAGATGAAAGAGGATGGAAATCTCCAACGGTGTGATCTGTGAGAACTGTTGAGCTACATGTGAGAACTCCTCTGGTGAAGATAACAAGTACAGACAGGATTAGAATAAAAATAACACTTTAGAGATCATTCATTTCTGTACAGTCATCGCTGTACGCCCCGACATGGCTATTATTGTTGATTTTTTTTTTAACTCAAACTTTTCTTGTAAAAGTGTCTGAAAAAATAATATGAAATTCATTTCTTGTTTTAGAGAGATACATGTTATGTTAATATGAAAAACATTGGAGAATTGTAAAAGAAGACGTGACCTTTACTTTTGATTGAGTGGAAGGTCAGATTTTGCATCTGTTCGCTGCCGCTATGGGCTTATTGGTCCAAGCCATTTCTGGTCTGTACTAAATTAAATACTAAATTAAAAGTGATGACATAATGAAAGTCGCTATGGTGATAAAGGCATGTTCATTTCAAGATGAGTTTTAGCTCTTTGTGAGATAAAACCACTTGTACTTTTTTTTCAGTGGGAGCTTTTCACATCGGTTTGTTGGCATGGACCGTCTCCTACCTTTAGTGACAGCTGCTTTGGGGTCTGAGTAGGTGATATCCGAGTGTATCTTCTTGATGAGATCCATCCGACTGAGTAGAGAGTTAAAAGCGTTGAAGTATGGGAAGCTCACTAAATGCTTGGTCTCTCCACCTGCAACCTGTGGGAAGGAGACGGGGTAGCAGACAATGTATTAACATGAGTTGTGCATGAGATTCGAGTCTGGTGCTGTGGTGAAATCGAGACAACAGTTTCTCGCTCCATCCAAAGATTTTGTTCCAAAATGGATCACACTCAATTAGCTATTGATCTGGCACAACAACTCCATTTTAAATGCCATTCAAATCTCTTTACTTATAATAAGACCACCTGGCTCTGAGTTTGCCAAGACTACTGTTTCATTTTAATGTACAAACTGAGTTAAGGTTGTCTTTTAGCATAAACGACCTGTATCTGGGGTGTCATGGGCAAGCGGTCTAGGGCGATGGACCCACATTCTGTACTTTACAGAAGGTGGGTTCGAATCCTAGCCTGGTCAGCCGAGACATTTGTGTCCTTCAGGAAGGCACTTTATCACATTTGCTTCTCTCCACCCAGGAATACAAATGGGTACCGGTGAGGGCTGGGGAGTAATCTCAGATGGACTGGCATCCTGTCCAGGGGAATAGCAATATTCTCAGTCGATTAATGCCAATAAAACTGGATAGTATTTTTCGAACAGTATTTTTAATCATTAAGTTTTCTTTTGAATATTACGGATTGGCCATTGAAGAAACCTAAATCACTTACCGAGACAAGATTGCCTTCTACATATTCTGTCAGGAGGTGAGACTTGATGGTCGTCATGATCTTGCGGAACTCTAACGCATTGATGACGCCGAGGTTGCTCTTGTCGAATCTATCAAAGGCCTGTCTAGCATGCTCTTCTTGTAAACTCTGTGTTTAAAATAAAAACATGTGTACAAAGTCAGTTTATGGCCTTGGGGATTGGTTCCATGACACCCTGTGTTTTTGCTGAAAGGCTTGGAATAAGCAAATTGATGAAGCCAACGGCCGTGTTTCTTGAGGGCTACTCTCAGTGAGTGGTAAGGTTCAACACTTTATAGCATTTACTATAAAAAACAAAAGTTGCTCTTAGCTAATACATTCACGACATTATAAGCATTACCGCTAAATGATAAGAATTTGCTGGATTGCCAGACATATTCAGGTGGTACACGTGTGAGGTCACGAACTCTACGTACCCAGAGAAATTGTGTGAATTCTACGTAGGACAGTTCTTTCTTCTTGTCTTTTCCAAAGTGCCTGGTGACAAACGGACAGTCGAAGTCGAACGGGATCTGTTGGTGTACCTCGGTGGCGCTGATCACCTTCTTGAACTCATCTGATCAATACAATAAAAAAATCAATCATTTTTACAGACAACACATGACAAATTTGCATCGAGAAGAAAGAATATTGATGGTGTTTTAGCCGGACATTTTACAGACAACACTATTATTCCAACTCCATAAAAGCTCTTTCCTGAATGCAACTTTTTGTTAACCCTTACTCAACCCTTATCCTTTGATAGATGTAAATATTGCATTGAGAACAAAGCTTCATTTTTGAAAGGGCAAGGGCACCAAGGCGATTTTTTCTCCTTGGTAAAAGGCACCTCTGAGGAAATTGTAAATTTCTTTTGGAACACTGAGGGGCACTGAGGCAATGACCAGGGCAATTGCATACCTTGCCTCTGTCAAGTATCAGGCCTGCCACCAATCCTAGTGCATGGGACCTATGCCTTTAACTTCAATCCAAAGAACAAAGCAGCTGTGGTAAAGTGTCCTGCCCCCGGCCGGGATTCGAACCTAGAATCTGTAACAACAGAACTTGGAATGCGGCGCACTAGACACTCAATAAAACCAGTATCCACACTCGTGTGATGTCTAAAAAACCTCCTGAGGACATTACAGGTTAACGATACTACGAGGTGAATCACTTACCGAAAGACACAAATCCCGAGCCGTTGGTGTCGAAAAGCTGGAAGGCCACCATGTGAAGTGCATCTGGAGAACACAGCAGTGCCTCAAAGGCTTGGAACTCTATGAACGATATCAGACTGGAAAATAAACACAAACAGGCGCACAGTGAGACATGGAAAACATCCACCGGGGGACCTCCTTGTGCACAAACTGTACAAAATCCTGAAAACTCCGTGGCAGCCACAATCTTGGTTTGTCACACCATGGTAATAGACTGTGAATTTGTATTGGTGGAGAGCCAATCACCTGATGTGCTATAAAGACGCATGTATAACAAAGATGCATGTACATGCCCTAGGGGATCATGAGTGGGGTACATCACCTTGATCGTTCCCACCGTTGGTCGTTTCCAGCACCTTGTACAATATAACGCTGGGCGCTATCACGATAATA
>CM021534.1:17450443-17465209 GCA_010994315.2 Pisaster ochraceus
AGCAGCCTTAAAGGGACCGCCACTGACCTCATAGACATAACAAATGGCTTCCGATGACACACGAAGGGAGTAGAGGCGACAGATGCGTCACCATGGCAACCAGAATAATATTACAGCCGAGCGTTCGGCTGATTTTTAATAGCACAGAATGAGTCAGTGTGTCTGTTCAAGGCTTTTTTTCACGATCTTGAAGAAGTTTTAGTTCATTCATCCATAGGTAATTAACCATTTGTATATTGACTGTGAATCTCAGAAAATTTATTATTAATAAAGTAAACATCATTTTTTTTATCTTATAGAGAAATGAATAATATTATAAAAAGCACCAACCACTTAAAACAAAATTATGGGGATGATTTCTTATACAGTTAAGAAAACGTATAAATGTTCTTGTATTTAATTTTATTTCATTTCATTTCATCTTATTTAATTCTATTTCAGTTTATTTCAGTTAAATAATGATTTACTATTACTACTATTTTTTCATTTTATTTCCATTTACTGAATTTATTTTGCGGGGGATTATCACACAGAGGAATTATCTTGTTTACCCCCCCCCCTCGAAAATTAAAAAAGGGCAAAGAATAATTGTATTTTCACCAGAACAAAACTAACGGTAAACGTGAATTTAAATAAAACATTTCGAAAGATGGTTGAGAAAAGGTTAGTTCTGGTGTTCTATAAACTCAAATAGGCTCTTGGCAAGGCAGTCTATGCACCTCCATAAAACATGGCATTCCATAAAAATGTAACACTGCAAAATGATATTAGGTTGGATTATGAAATAGAGCTCTCTAAATATAACAAGAACATTGGTGCTTCGTCCCTTGACCTAATGCAATTAAATAACTTTCATGCCGTACTCCTTGTTCATACTGGAGGATCATGGGTGATTAAAGTAACGCCTCCCAATTCGACTCCTCCCCCTTCACCATCCCCTCCGCAGGGGCGTTGCAAAAACTATACTTCAAGTTAACAAGTACTCCATAGTTCTGGGCAATCTGCAAGTAAAACTTTATTAATACATGGAATTGAGAATCAAGTGATTGCTGATTGATGTATTAATTCACCGTCTGTTTAGTATCTGTTTTAATTAGGCTTAATGTAAACTGGATTGTTTTATATTCACAAAACTCGGCCTTGAACTTAAAATTAGCATACGACACAACGGTGTCCCGTGTTCATCCACTCGGGGTTCATAATGTTCAATAACAGACGTGCGATTCGTTAATAGTTAGAATCAGCGGACGAGACAGCCCTGCGGAATGACCTGAACCCTGAACGATGGTGCCTATTGTTGGGTTTTGTTGACACGGCCTTCGTACGGGATACTCAATGCGCCAGCTTCCCTGCTCAATGGGCCTCGATGTATAATGTATAATATAAATACATTGTTAATAATATAAATAGAGAGAATCGGCGTGTACTTTGGTTCCAGACCGTTCATCAGGCGTTCAGCTGTGTGTATAATTACGGAGCAAGTTCATTTTCCACGCCATGACCCAAACAGATTGTTCGACAAACAACGCGTGGTAACCGTCTGGCAACCGCTATCTCTGTAGTGTGAACTCAAACCAGTACCGCCTACTGTGATATATGAAGAGTTTACCAGCGTGATGAGAAAGGAGGTTGCGGCAATCCATATCGCTTTTGAAAAAAACTGGAACTATTTTTAAGTGTGACAATGTAACGACAGTGATACATAAATTGTGAGACTTTTACACGTTTCCTATGCGTTCTTGAAGCGGGGAGAATGTTTAGGATCACTGTGACGAGTGTTTTATTAGTTTTATGATGGCGGCCAATTTTACGATGATATCACACTGGTGATGATTTTTTGCGTCCATGGTTAACCGCATCACGTGATCTCATACCAAACAGCAGTTAGGATCGATGCAATTCCTCACCGATCAAGGCAACATAATTCTTGCTTTTTCCCCAACCAAATTGACTCGGACTTAAAGGATGGATTGAGACGACGGTGTTCTACGTTCTTGCCTGTCCTGTTGAGTTTCCTTTGATGTTTGTTTTTACGGAGCCTCAGGGACTATAATCGAACGGGAGTACTGCCGGGAAATTATCGATGTTGAGTGCAGCGTATACATTGCAATTGCATCGCCGGTAACATCTGTTTTTTGAGTGTTTAGGATAAACATCAATGTGATGAATCAGCGCACTGTATAAATTTCCATGCCGTCTGTCTGTGAATTTTGAGCGGATTTGTGCTTGGATTTCTGTTTCCATCATGGATGAACCTTGAGTGCTATTTTCAAAACCAATGTATGCAGGAATCACGACCGTTTATAATGCAGGTTTCGGTGTGACAACGTGCAGTTAGGTTCCGGCATTGGAATAATTTATGTTTTATTTCCTTTTCGCGTATAATTTAAGTGATAGCCTGAAAACAACATGCCACTGAAACTAAAACTGGGCGATAACAAACGGACAAAGTCAGCGCAGCCGACTTCACCTCAGTCCTCGAAGGCAACATCAATCCGCTCCGATCATAAAAACTCAACTTCGAAGTCCCCACGCCATCATTCCTCGACAGGGGACTCGGTTCCCTCCACACCGACGACCGACGATGATGCTGTTTTCCACGGGGGGATGTCGCCACTCGGAAGTCCCCAGTCGGCCCCAGAGTACTCGTACACGCCGTTGGCCAAGCACGAGCAGAAGCGCCGGCCCAAGTCCGTCAGCGAGCCCCCCGAGCCGGAGTCAGTCCGGAGCAAAGACAGCGGCAAGCCGGGAAGGAACCGGGCGTTCAGCGTCTCGAGATCCGGCAAGTTCAAGGAAGCGAAGAGGAGGACCAGCCTGCTGGAGATCCAGGACAGATTTGACAAGGCAGCAAAAGACAATGAAGCCGAATCAAACGACGGCAAATCATGAGAGTGAATTCTCGGCCATAAAAAAATAATGTGCGTCCAGTAGACATACAAATGCTGTTTCCCATCCATCTTGAATCTTCATTTGAGTCTGAACCTGTTTGTAGGAGAGAAAAAAACCATTAGAAGGCAAGAAAACACACTTTAAAATACTTAATTCTGGCAAACACACAACGAACCAAATTTGTTTTTAAAAGTCCTCACTTTGGCGACTTGCTTGTCCAAGAGCCATTTCACACGAAGCAGTTGACAGGCAACAGTTCTTTGCGATCTCTTTGAGAAAGAAGTGCGACATTCCAAGTAACTTTCTTGTGTATAATAAGATACTGTTTTGTCAAGGCAAGTTGATATCTTGTGCTGTATAGTGTTTACTATGAAAGTCATGCAGTTGGTTGCCAACAATTTGCGTCTTTGAAAAGGCCCATAACTGCCCATGGGGTAGAGGATGTAGTTATTATTTGCCTGAAATGAGAAACTTTGTTTCAGGTGGTTTCTGATCATCTCCAAATAATGTTTTGACTTTATTTTCAGCTGACATAAGTCCTTTTCTATTTCCTGTATTTCATTTATTTCATGGCGGAAATTGCCGATGAATGGTAACCATGTGAAAGTCGTTTGACCCATTTCACGACTCGCAGCGCACACTCGCCTCTCCTGTCCTCCATTTTGGAGGACAGGAGTACAAAAAATATGTAAAAGAATTGCGGGGTTGTGTTCCATGTCGTGCAAGGAGTCAATGTATCGTGCGTTATAAAGAAATGTCTCCCCTTGGTTAAACTTCTGCAGGGATTGCCAATGTATTTTACTTCTAGAATTGTTTCCTAAACGTAACTATACTGTTGGGACCATCAACTCACAAACTGTGCCTTTTTGATTTGAGTAAATCGGTGAGTACGGCTATACTCAATATTGTGCATGGTCAGTTTCAGGACATTGCAGGCTGGTTTCGATAGAAGAGGATCTATTTTGGACCAACTGTAAAACATTAATTCAAAAAGTGTCATGAAGCACACACACTTCATTGGAAAAAAAAAAACACTTAGTAGGCCTAAATCGTAATGAAAATTTATGTTGGTGTACCGCCATTTTCTCACGTCTCCTGCACGTTTTCAAAGTAAACAGTTCTGACGGAGCCGTAGTCAAAAGCCGAAAGCTGAAACCGTAGGTTCAACAATGGCCATTAACATCGTACGAGAGATAAACAAGATGGCTGTACTTAGGCATATCATGTAGTTTCTAACCAATACAAATCAACGCAACGAAAGCGAGGCTGGAAGGAGAAGTGACACTCGGTAATCATGTAGGCCTTGTTGTTTTTGCACGCGATGAACATAATCCAAGATGGCGCACTGCATTACGCCTACTCGTTATGTTTCAATAACGCCTTGGTTTGATTAAGTGTATTGTAACATTATCAAGGTCAATTCTTTATGCAGTCGTCAAGTCAGCGAAAATAACTGAGCAAAATTATTTGCATACAGAAAGCAGAACATCATTCATTAAGTGTAGTGTACGTCACATGAATATGTGGTTGGTTACCTGTTCCTGTGCAGGCTTTATAGCTTTTGTGCTCAATACGTTTGTGTGGGTTTCGGCTCAGCGCAGTTGTGGATGATTTTTTTAACCAAAGAATAACTCATATTTATTGTTTATGTGAAACTGGATGCTACATGTACTTTGAAAAAAAAATAAACCATGGTGCTCGTTGTGCCTATTAAGTTGTGGTGTCTTTAAAAAAAAAGGGGGGGTCTCGCCAACAAAAGGTGAGCATCTACCATGGCTTTACAAATGACTAAGCATGAACAAAGTTTCCATTGTGATTATGATCATGGTACATCCAGTATTTCTAAGTGCCATTGAATGCTGCCACCAGGTGACATAATACAACTTGTGAAATCACACAGTAACACAAGAGCTCTAGTGATAGGTCAAAGGTTGGGCACAAAAATTACCTTTCTATTGCACACCGTCACAGCCAGAGTTTTTTGCTAAAAACCAAGGCTGGAAAACTATGAGAAGCCAAGAATGCAAAGCAAAATCGCATGCCACAATTTGCAACATTGCTACACGAATTCAAAAATAGTGTTGAATTTGTTGAAAACAAAGCATAAACCAATCATGGGTTGTATATTTTTTGATTGGAAGTTTGCAGAAATGTTGAGTTTGGTCACAACAACTGTTAACACGAATGTTTTATGTTTGGCTAAATTTCGGCTGTTCTTGCCAACCAGCGCTTGTTTACCAACAATAATATGTATGTTGGGTAGAGGAAGACTATAACTATATCTCCATTGAGCTGGTTCTTCTTCAATGTTAGTTGTTATCTGGAAACATAGCAATTACCATCCTATAGGAGTATACCACACAAACTGATACCATGGAGACAGATCAATATTAGGCCTATTTGGTTGAAACCAGTAATAATGGGAACCCCATAAGACCACTGTGACGATCGATAACAATTATCGAGAATAGTGTAATCGTTTGGAAGGAAAACTTCTTCCTTTTTACTGCAAAATATGCCTTACCTTTATGTAGTGTGTGTTGGATTTGTATTGTGCTTAAATTATATTTTTTACGAATTTTGACCAAAGGTGATATGTAAATATTGGTTGTAAAAGTGATGGTCAGACACCTAAATGAGTAGTAATTAATTTAATTACCGGATCTTACTGATGAAAACATGGTATGTTGCCCAAGAGTATGAGGGTTGTAGTTGGACCATTGATATCCCCATTAGGGGAAAAGGTTCCCAATCAGGATGAGAGTATTTATCCCAATCGAGATAGTATGCTATAGAGGTTGACATTGTTGTCCAATGTTTTCCCTAATCAGGAAGTATGTCCCTATTGAGATAGTTTGCCAGTGGGTGACCTTGCTATCAAATATTTTCCCTGATCGGGAAGTATATCCAAAATGAGATAGTTTGCCTGAGGGTGATGACATTGGTACAAATGGTGTTCCCGATTGGGAACAATATCCCGATTGAGATAGTTTGTCAGAGGCTGACACTGTTATCCGGTGGTGTTACTGATCGGGGAGGAAATCCCAAATGAGATAGTTTTACGAGAGGGTGATAACATTGTTATTCAATGGTTTTCCTGTTCAGGAACTATGATATCTCCATGAGATAGTTTCCCAGAGGGTTAAGGAAGAAGGACATCCCAAATGGTATAGTTTGCCAGAGGGTGACATGGATAGCTCACTAGCGAGAATAGATCCAAAGAGGGGTCAAGTATACCCCAATTAGGGTAGTTAAGTTGAGCCTCACAACCTTGTCCTTTTTTAATATGTACTTCAAGACGTTGGAGGTCTTACAAGGGCCTGCCAACCTTTTTTTCTCGTTGGATCAGTTGCGGATCAGGAATAGTGTCATGCAAGAGGGCGTTGTTGAGGTGGCCATTGGGAGTTAAACAGTAGAACCACCTTATGATTGTATCGATCGATTGTTATTTTTATTTTTTTAGGAACACGTTAAAGTGCAAATTTATGTAATTGTCTATATTTGAAAAATGCGTTTTATTTATATAATTATTTTAATGTGTAACTTTTGTTACACTCATGAGGTCTAGCTTGTTTTTCAAGTAACAAATCACTGAGCGATGCCTGTGTTTTTCATCTGAAGATCCTAATGATTTAGGGAAAAACAATGCACAAAATATTACATTGTACGTGTGAGTTTGAAAATGCATTGCAAATAATTATGTTTAGTTGCACTGTTTAACTTTCTTGGTTACGAGTCAAAAATTTGTTTTGTCACAAATGAACTTTCAACTGAGATTTGTCATAGTTTTGATAAAAATTATTCTTTACTGCTCGTGTAGAGCCATGAAATGGATTAGAGTGTGAGAGTATAACCAAATATATAGTATCTTGTGGTACTACCAGTTTAAACCGGATTCAAATTATAAGTTCTAGACTATAGGAGTGTCAAACATTATAGTTTTTATAAATTATTCAAAAAATAGATGTCAAATAAACATTTTAACTAATTATTTTTTTTAATTGGCAAATATTGTGAATATTATATTTCAAATTGGAAACGATTTATCTAAAGCGGCTTTTCTAATTAAAATTCAGCTGAATATTGGATAAAAAAATATCATCAATTATTTTGTGCGGTTGTGTTGTGTTGGATATATTGCATGCTGTCACGGTACCCAGGTGCAACTAGGGCAATAAATTAAATCGCGTTTACAATGATCGGACGATTCTTCCCCCACAGCCTCAGTTTGGTCACACTGATTCAAATGGTAGATGAGAAAGATGGCAGCTCACTACCATGGACAGCGCGCCGTATCGACGCCTTTCGATCGACGAGGCGAGATCGTACACCACTAATTGGAACGAGGTTGGAAAGATGGCAGACCTGGATACAAGTTAGTGAAAGTTTTTCCTAACGACCCAAATCGTACAACTTCGCATGACTTTTCAAATCCGAACGGAGCCTTTCATTTGTAAACCCATATGGGGAAAAAACTGTTCCCACAGTAGGCCTAATGTATGTATCACATGACGATTTCATTAAGAGTTAGGATTGATCTTAAGTGTGTATCACCCGATAGTGCTATTAGCAAAGTGTGATGTCACAATACAAATCACTATGGCAATGCTGACAGCTCATCTTGAGATGAATCTTAGCTCTTTTGTGAGATCGAGCCCTGGAATTATAGTTTCTTCTTAAGGGTACAAAATTAGGTCTTCTGAGAAGGAGTGTTTGGTTCTGAAAAGAGCCAGCTGGTTTGCAGTCACTGGATTCGGATATTAGTATAGTCACTGGAAAGCACTTATTCCAAGAAGAGATTAAATCCTATTGTACCAGAATGAACTCTTAACTACTAAAAGTCTACCTCTCGCCACCACGCACAGCCTCAAATCCCATGGATTTAGACTATGTTTGTGTTATTCATTGCCATTCTGATGTGTGTTATTGTACACAATGTTTGGAATATACATGTATACTTACACGAACCAACAGACTTGAAACGTCGCCGAGTACAATGCGTGTTCTTCATGCATGAGAAGATGTCTGTGTCAAAGTCACGTAAAACTGTTTCATGGGTCGTTTGCCGTCTTTGGTCGGGGCATGTTTCACTTTACAAGGACTATTGGTGTGAATGAATAATCTAAATATACTTTGGGTTAGGTCTATATGAAGTGCATTGTATATCAAAGCGTTGCTATATTATTTTTATACAGTCTGGCTTCTGCGGCAGTGTGTGTGAATGGGTCCATACAAAAAGACAATCTCACTTTTGCGGTTCAAAGCTAAACGGAGGTCGTGTAGTCTTTTGGTTGAGACTGTGTTTAGAGCATGGTCCGTCTCCCACCGCTCTAAAAACTTATTGTTAAATTCAACACTTTAAAGAGTGTCGTGAGTGACTACTCTTTGTAAAATTAAATTCATCATTCTGATTAAAAAGGAGTTACGGCATTTTAGGGTGTTAAATTTAATTTTGACATTTTTATTTCACTTTTACATGTTTTTAAATCTAGAGATGTCACTGGCCGCACTCTATGAAGTGAATTCAACACTTAAGTTTTAACTTTTGCCCGAATTAATTGTTTAGCGCCATAACTTGAATGTTCGGGGTTCAAGGTTCGCAACAGTGATCAAGGAAACGGATGGGAAATTATTGTAGTTGTCAATGAAAAACATACAAACTATAGCTCCTGAATTCAGGGTGAAATATCATGAATTCAGAGTGAGATATCATGCAAAGTATTGAATGCATGTGAGTGCATTGTCGCAGATTATCTCTAGGTGAAATCTGGGCTATTCCATTTCTCGATAGAGGTGCAGCCGAGTGAAATTAAAAGGCCAGGCTAGTTCACCAAGTGAGAAGTTCCACGACAAAACACGAACGAAATGCATTTAATATCTATTTTATATAGCTCACACACTAGATCCTTGTCAATTGAACATTTTTCACAATAAACACAAAATAGACACAGAAACCCACCCACCCTACACTCTGAATAAAACTCTAAAAAGAACATTCTAAAACAACCCGGACGACTTCATGTTGACACCAACCTTGTCCGCCGTGACACAACCTTGCCTCGTTTCGGACGAACGAGCGGGAACGAATGTTTTTTGAACGACGTAAATCAAGACGTGGCCGTCC
The DNA here is from genome assembly GCA_010994315.2 of Pisaster ochraceus. Taxonomy (NCBI): domain Eukaryota; kingdom Metazoa; phylum Echinodermata; class Asteroidea; order Forcipulatida; family Asteriidae; genus Pisaster; species Pisaster ochraceus. The sequence goes on from CM021534.1 coordinate 17,459,457, forward strand.
TATATTTATTTCCATATACGACTGTTGCGACGGTCTAACATTACGGTAGTAAAAATGAAGGATGACACGTGACGTGTGTTCCACCAATCAATTTAATGTGATTTATATAAAATAAGTGAGGCTTATTTCAAAACTTAGGATGGCACGTGATGCGTGTTCCACCAATCAAATGTGATTTATATAAAATAAGAGAGAGTTATTTTAAAACTTCGTGTGAATACTCTCTCGGAGCGAAGTTATAGCTTCCTGTTTTATGACGAAAATGAACAACGAGCGTGTAAGTAGTGTCTATCCCTTGCTAACAGAACCGTGTTGTAACATTAGAGTTGTCTATCCATAGAGCAAGGACAGAGGTCGTTGCACTATGATCTAGCCAGAAACAATAACGACTAAATAAAATGTGTTGAGGTTTTAATTGATATATTGCTCTCTTTATGAACTTATACGTCACGGGTCGCAATCGTTGTATCGTGCCGTCGCGTCATGTAGTCTCATTATAGTTGTGCACTGCTTATGCTGTCACACCGTCGTGTCGTGCCGTTACCTTGTCGCGTTCGCTCGGCCCACCGGTCTCATGAATGGGGCGCTGGGGCAGAAGCGAACCGTTGTCGCATAGCAGATTGTTGGCCTTATAAACGTTTGCGCCATCAACGGCGCAGTCTATACAACGTGACAATGCGATGGAACAACGCAACTTTGCGTTTGCGCCGTTGACGGCCAGCCATACTTGCGACGTTCAAAATGGCAATACAAATGGCATTTTTACAAAATATGTTTTTCTGCGTAGTTTTCATGTGTTTCCTTTACTTTTGAGGTGTTTTCCCGGTAGTTTTTGAGATTTTTCCCCCTTCTTCTGTAGGATAGATGTTCATAGTGGCGTTGTTCCACAAAGTTAATAAAAATTTCAGATTAAGATAGGGTTAGGGCTAACGGTAAGGGTTTTGGGTTTAGGTTTAGGGTTTATGGTCGGGTTTAAGGTTTAGGGTATTGTTTAGGGTGTAGGGTTTTATAGGATTTGGGGTTTTAAGGGTTGGGGTTTGGTTGAGGACTCATCAGATTTGGGGTTTAGGTTTAGATTATGTTTGTTTGGGGTTACGGGTTGAGGTTCAGGTTTATGGTAAGCTTTCATGGGTTAGCTTAGGTTTTGGTTTATGTTTACGGTAAGAGTTAGGATATTTATATTTAGATTATGTTTAAGTTTAGAATTAGGTTGGGAGGGTTAGGGGAAACAGTTAGGTTTAGGTTTAGTGGGTATATAGGTTTAGGGTTTGTTTAGTGTTAGGAGTATAGCTTTAGGTTTAGGTTTAGGTTATGCTTAGGGTAGGTAAAGGGGCTGGGGCTGGGTTTGGGTTTAGGGTTAAGGCAGGGTTAGTGGTGTGGATTCATATTGACTTAGATCAGTGTGGTTGGCAATACATAAAAGGCCTCACATATTTTGGGTTAGGGTTGTTGAAAATTGACGTATGTTTGCCATATGAAGCCTCAAGTATGGTTTTTGACTTAAGCTGGTTGACCTTGCATATGGAAGCATTATGTATTGTTTGGAGTATTGACTTGGTTGGCCATAATGTTCAGATGAAGCCTCGTGGTTATGGAATATTGTTTGTCTATGGTGCGTGTGATTGACCGTCGTATGAGCCCCAGGTACGGTTGTTTATTCATATTGACTTGTGATGGTTGACCATACGTGAGGCCACAATGTGGCTGGTTGACCAATATAACCTGAGAGGAAAATTGTCTTAATTATGACTCTATAGCTCACGAGTTGTGACTTATATCTAATTATTATTAAGTCCTAAATAATGACTTTTGCCAATTAAGTCGCATAAGATAGAAGTCGTATTTATGGTTTGTTCTATAATTAAGTCATACATTTGACTTAATTTGCACATGTTAATTCATAATTATGAGATATAAATGTACTTATGGACTTGTACTAGGTCTGAGTCATATTATATGACCCAGGCCTAGTACAAGTCCAAGTCCATGACTTCGAAGGTCTAACTTCGAAGGCCTAAATAGGCCTTCGAAAATGTTTTTTCCCTCTCAATCTGCAGCATTTTCAACCGCGTGGGCGCGTGTGTGAACCAAATTTATGTGGTGCACAACAAGTTAAACGAACTAGTTTTTCTATTGTTTTCATTTTTATTATTATTTATTTGGATTTGGCCCGTTGGTACAAGAAAAGCAATAGTATGTAGTCAAAATATGCTAAAACTGTAAAGAAAAGGAGCCTTTGAAAGCGCCCCCATGCGGTCAAAAATATGGTCAATTAATTCCGTAAAGTGCGTGACGGTCGTTGACAACAGTTTGAAAGTTCATGCCCATTCTGGTCCCGATAGAACTTGGAAGTGTTGTTATTTCTGTGCATGCAATTTCTCGCACACACTATACATTAAAGCTGCCTACGTGACGTTCGAACATCACGGAATGGCGTCGCAAGTGGAAGGTAAAGTACGGATTGACAGTGTTGTTGATGTACATGTATTGAAGGAATACGACGAGTAAAACTGTTCCTTTTGGGTTTTCCCTATCACAATTTGTAAGGTTTTTGTGGGAACAACTCGGTGTGTAACGTTTATGTTAGACATTATTTCAGGACAGTAGCAATCGGTCACACTTGCAGTTTAATTTGTAATGTATTGCCTAACTTTCAGTTGCATCATCATGCACATGACGAGAAACCCAAAACAGTCACATGATTGCAATATTTTTGCTGTTTTTTTTTAAATCGAAAAGGAGCTCAGTGCCATTCATATGTAACTCTAGATTAAGGTTGGGTCATACTCAGTCAAACTCATAGTCTTAGATTGGTTTCTGATTGTGATTGCTGATTTATTCTGCCTAAGCTATTTTAAGTATTATAATTAAAATTTATATAAAATTAGCTGATTTGTCAATAAAGATGAGTTATGAATTAATAAGTCACCTGTGAAAGTTTCTGCTGAGTACTTACTTGACTTGTTGAGAAAACAGAAAAGAAAATTATGGTATTTTCATCAATCAAGAAAGTTGAACCCACCCACCATGTCAACACATGTCGAGAGAACCATTAAGTGTTAAGTGATGTGACACTGGTACTACATCATATTCATACACGTGTTCCAACCACATTTCCCGCCGCAGCATTCACAAATGTAACAAAAGGATCTATGGTCTGGAAATTGGAATGAGTTTTGGAGATTACAATTTTTTGACGTGCTTTTGATTGATTTTTTATAATCAATGGCAGCACTTCAGACAAAATTATTTTGCAGGATGTTTACTACCATTTGCCATTATCTTTTTTTTAACCAACAGTCCTGTTCCTCCTTCCTACATTACCTCTCATTTCCCCTTCTTCTCCTTTCCCTTTCATCTAAGTAATCCCCTCCCCTTTTTGTAACCTTGTATTTAGTTACCTGTTTGTTAGTCTTTTTATCTTTTGTACCACTTTGTTTTGTTGTTGTTTCTGATATTGGCCAAATAAGTAATAATAGACGATCGGCCTCTTCCATTTGCAATAAAGAACCTACTGTTCAATGACATATAGGCCTGTGTGTTATGTTAACATCTATAACAAAAATTAACATCTATTATTATTAAACCAACTGTTCTTTGTCTTTGACCACCACTGCACGCAGCATACCAGTTTACTTGGGGTGAACCAAATTTGTCTGATCTGTCTATTGTTTAAACTATGTCTCAGACATATTTCTGTATACAAATTCCAGCACAAGATTTCGAAGAACTATCACAAACTGTATAATTTATTAAATTTTTTTCCAACCCAGAAGTAAACATGTTCTCCAGACTAAAGGAAACTATACGAGTGGAAGATGAGGATTTGCAGTACTTCAATCTGCTGGCTCTCAAAGATGAAAGATACGGTGAGATTCTCTCCACTTAAAATCAGAATTTTCAGATTGTCCAAAAAGTGTCTTTAAATACGTTTGGTAATCACTCTTCAAAATTAATGGCAATAAGCAACTTATTACTTAGTAAGCCTACAGCAGCTTTCGGTAGTATACCATTCTAATTAGTAAAGCATTTTGAGAAACATTTCACTTGGAAGTAATGTGGTTTTGTAAAAATATATCAGTTTTTATGCCCCCCAAATTTGAATCTGAGAAACATGACTGTCAGAAACGTTTCTCAGATTGTGTGTTCCAATTACGGATTATTCTTCCTGCGTGGACATATTTGCTCCAGATTTTTGGCGATATCTCAAAAAACGCGACCACTTTTTGAAATGAAATTTTCACAGGTTAGTTTGATTGTATATCTACATACGATTAAAACAATAAACAAATGGTTCCAAAAACCAAAGGTATACTTTGCCTTTAAAAATATTAAAAGGTTCATCAGTACTTTAATCTTATGTAGGACTTTTCCTCTGTGCTGTACACAGATACAGAGTCCTACATATGAGGGTCAGTTACGGGTCAGAAAACAATTCAAATGTTACCTTTAAGCAGCTACTAATCTCACTGGATTAACATACTTTTTTGCGGTTGTTGGTTTTGGACGTTGGCTATTCTTCATAAATCTGTCGTTTTCGTGAAATAATGCAGTGTGGTTGGTTTAAAAGCTACTTTCAGCGGCTCTGGCCATTGGTCACTCTGATTTAAGAGTCATTCTCAGGGTTTGCCTGAAATTTTTTTTTTCAATGATTAGTCGTTGGGACCAGTCAGATTATCATATCACTAGTCCGCCAGCCTTTTTTCACTCGTCAATATTTCAAATATGGATGCTTCAGCTAGCCAGCCGGACCACTTGGAGAACATTTTTAGTGGTCCTCATGTGTTTTAACTGGCATTTTGCAGGCGGACCACTGTCAAGGGAGAACATTGATTCAGATTTTTAATTTACCTCGTAATAATGATGACCCCGTTTGACCCTTTTTTTTCTCGGCAGGTTGCCTTCCATTCTCAGTCCGCGTCCTCTTAGAGTCGGCTATCAGAAATTGTGACAACTTCCACATCCACGAGAAGGATGTGGAGAACATAATGAACTGGCGGGAGAACCAGAACAATGGTGTAGAGGTGCCTTTCAAACCGTCTCGCGTCATCTTGCAAGATTTCACGTGAGTAAAAAGTCCATCTTTAGACGAAGCCGACTGCATTTTTGGAACAATTGTTTTATCATCGCAGAGCTGTAGGCCCTGGTTAGTTGGATAGTAAGAAGCATACTTGTACCCATATTTTATCCCCGAAGATTTTGCAGGCCTGATGCTTCGTTCTTGACAGGGCAAGGGCACAGAGGTGGTTTTTTTTTCTGTGCAAAGGGCACCTCTTTGAGGAAGTTCTCAATTTTCTTTGGAACGTTCCGAGGGGTACCTACATGTAGGCAATGACCAGGGGCAACGGACATGATGGAGGTAGTTGCCTTTGTTGCCTCTGTTGCCTCTTTGTGAAGCATCAGGTCTGATTTTGTGACGCTAACAGCTGCAGGATAAAAAAAAACTAATTTGAATTGCATACGTACTCCTGCTTGTATACGAACAAAGTTGTTGATAGGCCTTATCAGTACTGTCATGGGTTCCACTTATTAATAACTACGTGATACCCTCTAATTTGTTTCTTTTTGTTGTATTTTACTATCTCTTTGATGACCTTGTGTGTGTAAATATGTGTATCTTTCATATATTTTGCTATTTTTACTGTGAAGTTGTAAATATACATTACATTTTGTGTAAACTTTTTTTTTTACCAGCTGGAGAGGAGAGCCTCTAGACAGAAACTTTGTTTCTTTTAGGCAATCCATCAGGCTCC
>CM021534.1:17488112-17499118 GCA_010994315.2 Pisaster ochraceus
TTGGTGAAGGTCAAAACTCACATGAAATGAACAAAAACCCTGTTGTGAAAAAAAAAGAAGACGCCTTAAGTCTCTAAAAGTCTTCATCGCTGCTGTACTCATCGTCTCCCCGAATGCCCTTCTCATTGTTGTTGCCTGGCTTATCCACCCCAGCCCTCTTGCTAGGGGTAGGTAGATCCAAGAACAGGTCTTCATCCGAGTCCTCCAGTTCCTTCAACACAGGTGAGCCCATGTCGTCATGATCCTCATCAACAGAGTAGGTTGCAGCGGTGGGATTGTCAGATCCTGATAGGCTGCCCTTGTTCTTGGTTGGTGTTGATGATCTATGAGTACCACTGCCAATGGAGCTTTGAGCTGAAGCCTCATTGTCAGAGTGATCCTCAGAGTCTTTTGTCTTCGATTCATCATGGGTTAAGACATCACTTTTTGGATGTCTACCTTCAGGCGTGTATGTTGGTTTCTGATTTTCATCACCACCTAATTTGTCTCTTGGTCCAGGTTCTCCGATCGGCTTGGCACGGGCATCTCCTGACGAGCCTGTGTTGTTGGTGAACTCAATGTGAGGCCTGTTCAGTTCCTTCTCAAGCTCAGTCTGCTGTTGCTTAATATGAGAGTCTGATTGTTCATTTACTCGGTGTCTAACATCAGTTTCTGTCGAATGTTCTCTTTGGGATGCGGGAGGATCGGAGAGCGGGAGTTGAACAACTATGGGTCTTGCTACTCCGGTCTCTGAACCACCACCGCCTCTTGAACGGTCCTGTGTGGCACGGAATGTTCCCACTGGCTTTGAACCTTGCCGACTCTGACTATTTTGTTCCTCCTGCCTGTTGAGCGGAGCGTGCACATAAAGTGGCCTTGTTTCAGGCTGCTCAGTACGAAGGGCTGCATCTCCTCTTGATGATGCATCCTCTGCTACTGTTGGGGTCACCGGTGGTCCAGAAACCGCAGTCTGGAAGCCGGAACTCTCCGGGCCATAGTCATGCCTCCTTCTTGGGGGATCATTTGGGTACCTGTGAGGTGTATATTGGTGAGGTGCCATCCCTGAGGTAGGATACTGGTGGGTAGTCGGCTGATGTTTCTGTAAGATGGATCTGACCTGAGGGTTGCTGGTGATCTCCCCCGGGGTCATCCCTACCAGGGTGCACAGCTGCCCAAGACTGCAAAATACAGTCATTAAAACTATATGAAAATCCACCGTGACAAGATTCTTATTTTACAGACAAAATCAAAGCTTTTCAAACTGCCCAAGTTCAGTGACTTATCAGTTTTTATGCAGGATTGGTAGAGATGACAAAACAAGTTGCAGACAGTGTTTATGTTTTTGTGATCAATCATATACATGTACATGAGATAAACCTGTGAAAATTTGGGCCTAATTTGTATTATGAGTTAAGCGGAAACAGTAAAAAAACATGCACAATTTTCTGCATGTAAACACATTATTCTTAATTTTGGTTGTAACGACCAAATCAGCTGTTGCGTTTTTAAAGGTTTTTCAGACAGCATTCTCGAACTTAATTTCCGAAGGAAATATTCCACAGAAAAAAACGGTTCTAGTATGAACTTCATAATCAGTAAGCTTTCAAACTAAAATTAAACGTTTTTGTCCTTACCGATCCTGTATAACACCTTAACGCTGGTGAAAAACAAGATGTGTGCACCATGACAAAAGGCGTTGACGATAATTCTACTTACCCAGCCTCCCTGAGGAGATCCAGAAACCCGTGGAATTTAGCAAAAGACTCCTCAATACTATCTAGTATACTCTCATCTTCTAGCTGATCTCCAGTGGTTGACGGCCCACCCCTCGCCCTCAATGGGGATGCCGGTGAGCGTGCCTCTAGTAGTTGTAGCTGGTGCCGTAGTCGGCTGTTGGTGACCTCTAGTTCCACCACGTGGGCGTCGGCTGCTGCCCTCGCTCGGCTCTCGATGAAGAGTCGTCGTTGGAGCTCTTCAATTTCAACCTAGGTACCACAAGATACAGTCCAATATTCAACGGGATGATGGAAAAACCCACTTCACTGACATTAGTCCAATTATCAAACACTGTTTTTATTATGGTTAAACACTACAGTTTTAAATGAAAAGTTTGCGACTATACTCATTTTTGAGCAGAAGTCTAATATTTTACGTAAATACGTTTTAATCAGATGGGCATTAGTGTGTCTTTTGTACACTGTACTTGTCGCATGAGAACTTGTCAAACAAGGCAATTTTACTGCCAGCTTCAAGTCAACAAACTAAGATGCATGAAAAAGAAAACTTTAATGATTGGTGATATACGGCCCTTAAATAGTGCATTCCTGGATAAACCCTGGACTCCGCTGTATACCTGCATCTGTCTCTTCATCCTTTTGTCAAAACCCTCCATATCCCTCATACTGGACATCATGGTCATTGGGGTTCCTGTGGTGTCTTTATCGCTGGTGTCCAACTCTCCCGATGAGACGGCGTGGACATGGATGGATGCTGATGATTTACTCGGGGTTGAACTAGGGCTCGAGTTAACTTGGATATTGTGCTCGTCTGGAAGAATCCTTTATAGAAGCCAAATTACACACACAAAATTTAGATTTTGTCAAAATTCCATCCAAATGCTCGGCAGTGAGTGTTCACACATATCAAGAATGCTCATCTCAACATCAGTTTAGTTTTTACCAATAGAGGGAGCAAGAACAGCAAACTGAGAGTTGAAGAGAGTTAATGGCAGACCTTGGAACACTAGGTGGCAGCAGACTCACCTGGTAGTTTTAATTGTTTACATAGTTCTGAGCAATGGGCACATTCACCAGAATAATGGATTTACCTGGTAAGTCTGCTGCCACCTAGCGTACCAAAATTCCCCCATTTGAAATATATTAGCAGTTCGTTCACACGCACCAAGCTGTATTGTCCACACTCAATTTGATTCAAAACAAATGGAGACACATGCAGCATTGCGATATAAAAATTGTATAGTTATTTAATTTGTTTGTTTATTTCTGTATCCCAAGTCAGGTAGAGCCCAACCTAAAAAAAAGAAAAAAAAGAGACTGCCAACAAATAGTGAAAAACAAAATTGTCCTAGGCCACTTACCTCCTGTGTGTCGCTCTGGCTGCTGTCCTCCATGGAACAAACCCGGGACCTGGCCTTGACACTGCAGGCATCAACTCCTCTGGATCCATCACCCTTGTTGCGCGAACAGACACCCCATCACCGCTCGGCTTGGCCCTCGAGCGAGGGGGCGCTGACGATTGGCCGCTTGTGACCCGGATTGTGGTCCTGCGACCAAAGCTGCTGTTCAGTGTTTTGGTTTTTCTACGGTTTTTGTGGGCGCCACCGCGCTCCCTGCTGCTGTTGTTTGCTCGAAGCCATTTGTACTGTAACCAAGACAACAACAAAATTGACTGTCTAATAAAAATGGGCTGGACATCTGGTATAAGGTAGTGATTTTCCTTTTTTTTTCTCCAACAGTCTTCCAACAAGTGAATTATACCCACGCTGGGGTCGTGTGCATGTCATTTGCATATAAGCAGCTTTGAGTTTGGGCAGAAGAAGCCTCTTAAATCGTTTTATCACACCCTGATGGCGTGTCAAAGTGCTCAATATCTTTCCTACAAGGTATGCGCAGCTATGTTCGAGATATAAGACCCATTTACTTACAAAGCACCATGTAATGGATAACGAGGTGCCGTGGCACAATCTCCAGCCAACCATACCAGAAATCATCATACCCGAAAAACAATAAGTGCACTGGGTTCTTTTACGAGCACTACACAACACACAGGACCTATGGCTTTACGTCCATCTCTGCAGGGCAAAGCAATAATGGTCAAGTGCCTCTCCCAAGGACATAAGAGTGAAGACCGGGACTTGAACCCATGCTCTGCTGATCAGAAACACCAGAGCTTGAATGCATTGCGCTTGATCAATCGGCCACAACACACCTTTTGAAAGTTGTAATGGGCTCCATTTATTTTATTATGTTACTAATTTTGTTTAATTCCTTTATTTAATTTATTGGATTTATTTTTGTTTGGGGGGAGGGGAAATAAATTCTAGACTTACTTGATTATCCTCGCCTCCTGCATTGATCATGACTTGTTCCATCACTGTCTTTAATAAGTCACGATCTGTGATAGAAATGACAACCAGTAGGGCCTACATGTAAGTCCGAAACTCCTTACTTATCTTTCCCAAACGTGGGACATGTGTGTTGCAAACAACTTTAAGAACTTTGTTTGAACAACTGAAACACTTTATGCCTTGTTCAATGTAGGTCTTTGAAATTGATAACTTTGTACTTCTATTTATAGATTAATACAATTTTAATTTTGGGTTGAACAAAGACAAATTGACTTGAGTGGGACTTGAACCTGCAGGTGCTCTACCAACTGAGCTATCTAGCCCTATGTTGGCAGTCTCCCTATTTTGTCCACATCTCTTTCCTCAGGATTGCCAGTGAGAAACCAAGGTTTATTACTTTATTAATATTTTGAAAGTAGTTTCCCCAACAAATATGTGATTTGACTGAATTATATTCAGCACCTGACCAGGAGCAGGTAAGGCTGTTAACTTATTTTTGCTTCCATCTATCCCAACTTTATTCAAAAATGTGAACACAACTCCTTCAAATAATTTGTTAAAATATCTGGGAAAATCTCTACCTACCAACCAGATGGTTCTTCCTGATGTCTAGAACTACTATAGATTGGTTCTGATACAAGCCTTGTAAAAATGACCTGGCTCCAACATTGGATATACCACAGTGCTGCATGTCAAGGGCTAGAATATGAAGAAGATCAAATTGATGTGGTCAAAACGAAACCGTTTTCACGGACCGACAAATATGCAAAAAACATTTGCAAACTTTTATTTAGGCAATTTTTGTACAAATTCTTGACATAGTCATTGCTGTTAACATTTTCAAAAAGTTTCACGACCTTGAAAAGAATGTACAGTGTACTAATAAGTAGCAAGATTTTCCACATTGTCTATTGAATTACATAGCACAGGCAAGATTCCATTCCTTACATTTGTTTGTTTTTCATTTTCACAAAGTGCCAAATATGTTTTAACAGGAATGACTAACTCATCAAAAAAGTTGCAAGATTTAAAAAATCATATTGACGGTTCTGTATGTGTCGTGGCCGAGCGGTCTACTGCATCGGACTCAAGTTCTGATGGTTGAATCACCGGAGTGTGGGTTCGAATCCCGGTCATGACACTTGTGTCCTTGAGCAAGGCACTTAACCATAATTGCTTTTCTGAACCCCGGTGTATAAATGAGAACCCGAGAGGGCTGAGACTGTATTGTGTTGGATTAACACGTTGACTGCCGGTCATAGATTCGTAGGGCGTTCCCATTTGTCAAGTGTGGTGCATTTGCCAAGTGTAGGTAAGACTTTTCGGTGTCTACATGTTGTAATACAAATTTTCAGGTATGTCCTCACCACTGCCAGAAACGTATTTGTTGCGTTCTCAGTGATGCCAGTGTATTCAATGCACAATACAAAAGCCTTTCATTCTCTACGAGTATACTCGTAGTGGCAGAATCCGTTATACCTGTTACTACGAATGTACTCGTAGGCGGCAGTCAACGTGTTAACCCCTTAGCACAAATTCAAGCAGCTCTGGGTTCTATACTCCCCAGGGGAGTCGGGAAAGTTTAAAAGGAATGGTCTAAAAGTATGGCCAATGAACAGGGATAATAATGTTGTTGCCTTGTTATTATTGAAGTTCAAACTGAGTTTCGGTCTCCAGTGTACCTTTCAGCCAGAGGTCATCCTTGAGTGCCTCTGCAAAGGCTTCAGCGCCCTCATCGTTGACAAGAGGGTTGTTGTTGAGGGTGATTCGTCTCATGCCAGACATCTGATCCAGGTCAGGGCGTCTATACCGGAGGCTGTCCTTCCACGCCTCACTGTGGCGCTGTGTTGACTGATGCTTGAAAAGAAAAGATAAAGAAAGTTCCGTTTTTCCATTGAAAATGTGCACCATTGGCAGTTGAAAAACACAGCACGGTTTGTATCAAAGCTTGCAGTCCACAGCCGGATTTTCTTTGTACAAAGGTAAGTTAATGCCATACTTACTTTCACCAGCTTTGCCAGTGATTCTGCACCCTTGCTCGTAAGACCACATGCTGAGAAGTTCAGAGATATGATGCCAGGGGAATTCTTAATGGCATTGCAGATTTTCTCCGTACCACGGTCACCGATGCGACACGAATCCATGGAGAGGTGTTGCAGAGTATTGTTCTTCATTATACCCTGGTTTAGTGGAAATTAAAAAAAATAAAAAAAAAGGGTAACATAAAAAAAAGGGTAACATCAGAAGCAATATATTCCAGACAAAGACAAAATCTACCAAAACAAAATACAATTGTACCATTCTCATCAAACCTCCAGTATGTCGTTCTAGTCCCAGGAGATTTTCAACTACACGGTACCTGTCCCAAGTATTAAGCTTACCAAGTATGCAACAAATACATGCTCATTAAAGGTGTGTTTTTTTTTTTTAGTTGACGCTTTTTTCCTGAGAAGCTACTGAGAAGCTGCTGATGTAATAAAGTCTTTAAAGTAAACTTGATTAATAAATATTGTTTCCAGTTGATCAAAATTGGCCCGCATTCATGACATTGTTACAGATCACTCTGCAAAACAAACATGATTTTCCGCCCACCATTTCTTACCAACAATACGCAGTCAAAACTTTTTCGATATCACAATTTGTCAGAAGTTTTGAAATGTCACAAATTTATGTCATACTGCCCTTTCTTTGGCAAGAATGAAGGATCAAGCCTGAAGTAACAGCTTGAGCTGAACATTAAGATTTCTGTCAGGGCAGGCAACATCAAAGTAAAAAAGAACAAAGATTATGTGGGAAAATAATAAGACTATTTAATAATGTGGAAGGCCAATCATCCCCAGTTACAGCTGAGAAGCTGAATTGCGAAGGATGCGGCTACAGTTTGTTCGAGCAGCAGGCATGCGAGGGCGCCTTAGGCAGCCAGCCACATCGACCCATTATATGACCATGGAGCACAGCCAGCGATTGAAATTCGTTTGTATTTTCCAAAAGGAGGAAAACTGGAGGCCCCAGAGAAAAACTCTTGTGAAACAGGAGAGGACCCAACGCACAACTCTACTCACATGGCGAACCAGGGCTACACTGATGAGAGGCGGGCGCTTTACGAACTATCCACCCATGCTACCCATTTGTTTTATAAATTAGAGATTTTTAACATGGGATTTATAGGTTTTTTACCAGACCAGAATCAAAACGAGTTGAACAACCACTAGGAGAAGATCCAAATTTCATTTGTATTATGTCGAGTGTACTTTGATCTTGAAGAGAATTAAAAGATATTTGTCAGAAAAACACAAGAGCACTGGGCTTGTCCGGTCGTGAGTTAACTGGCCTGATGCTAAAATCCCCGGCCTCAGGCCTGCAGTTCAGTCTTCATGTCGAGCCCTGAGTTTTGTACAAGCTACTTGTGCCTTTTTTTTGTGGCCACTAGGGTCTCCTAGGGTTGACAAGCAAAGCAGTAGTTAACACATACCATCCCAAGCAAAGCAAGATCCTTCATCCTTAGGGGTAACCCTTGAAGCTCTACGTAGGCCAGTGCTTGAGTGATGGAGAGCGACTCCTTCAATGCAACACACAGACGATACGTCAGGTCCTTGGAGCGTATCGGAGGCTGTCTACGCTTTATACGGGATCGCACCTTACCATCCTTGGAGTCTGTTGTAGGAATTTGTTTAAGAAAGTCTCAAAGGGGCCGTGTCTTCGTGATTAAAGAGGGCCTGTGGTTGTACTCGGAAATATGAACGCTCACCCAATTACTGCATGCATTAAGCCCTCCCTCTGTATCACATCTATGGAGAGTGCACGCAGCGCACTCGTTGACTTAGTTGGGTGAGAGTTCATAATTCCACAGACAGCCACAGGCCTGCTTTGATCATGACCACAAAGCCCCTCTAAGAAAACATCTATAAATTACTGTCCATCTGTCAATACTTATTTGACCCACCATAAAGAAAATTACAATCAACCTGTGAAAATTCCGTTTAATTCATACTCATAGGTCTCGTTTTAAGAAAAAAAGAAAAAACAGGAACAAAAGTTTCCGTTTGAGGAAGGGATTAAAGTTTGTAATATAGTGACAAATCTACCTGCAAACCCTTATTCTAGATAAGGTTTTCATCTGCAAATTGAATTTTTCTCCGACGGTCTTTGAGTACAAATCGATTGGAGCAGCAACTTGGACTAGAACTAATGAGTTGAATACAAAATTGAGAACAACATAGAGAGCCATGGAGAGAAATACGGTACATTTAACAATACGGGATAAAGTTAATCACAACAAAATACAAGACAAAAACAAAAAGGCAAGGACTTCATTAAAAAGATGGAGTGAGATCAAATGGAGATGGGCAGAGTCCAAGACACCAGGTGGCTAGACGAATGGCAGAATCTTCAATCTTCATTCTTCAGTTAGAATAATCTCTGTGCAGGGCTCTACTGGGATGTGGTGCAGTGCGGCGTCACTGCCAAAAAGTGCAGGTGAAGAAGAAAAGTGAGAAACGCAGAGCACCAAGTTGGCAAAATCCAACGAAAAAACTGAGGGTGCATTAAAAACTCGGCTTGAAGAATTAGAATGGCAGCCTAGAACAGGCAAGAGAAAGAGAGGATGGCAAAAGAGAAGATGGAGAGATGACATAACAGCATACATCGGCACGAGTAGACCAGAGTGGCTGGAAGACAGAGAGAGGCAAATGGAAGTTTTATGAGTAGGGCCTTGTCCAACACTCAATGATGATGATGATGATGACGATGACAGTTGACTGTCCACACTACACTTTAGGAGCAATGTGACCTACCTTCACTACTGCAACTCAGTTGAAAGTAACTCCTCACTGCAACAAACTGCAGGTTTTTGTTGATCCGGAGGGAATTGAGAATCGGTGGCCAGTCTGGGGTTCGAATTCGATCCCCGTTGATGTCCAAGACCCCCTCTGCAAGGTGACCTTTGACACTGGTCAACGGACAGGTATCCTGCAAGGCACATAGTTGCTTGTAGTACCCTTCAAAGTCCAGAGAACCTCGCTGCCTTGCTTGGACACTCTCCATAATGTGGCATCACACTACCTTCCACAGTTACTACATTTTGAGGAAAAAATTGTATATAAAATAATTAGAATGCTTTCTAAACAGTGAATTTTTCCAGACACAGAAAGCACAGGGTATACAGCATTTATCAAAAATTAGTACAACAATCAATGCACAGCTAGAGTAGTTAGTACTCACTAGCATGACTAGTAAGCCTATGGGTGAAAAGATAAGTTTGTATTGTAAGAGAAGTGTGGTACTAGAGTGAGATAAAAAGTAATTATTTTGTCCCAGTCTTTTTCTGGACAGTTCCAATGCTGTTCATGATTATCTAGCCAAAAAAAATAAAAATAATAATAAGACCAAAATCATAAATAAATAAATAAATAAATAATGTGCGACCATCACAAATTACAACTTTTTGACAAGAAACATCCTGTAACTTATGACTAAAGTATGGCCTTGAAATGGAAGAAAGACTATTTTTAAAAGTTTCAAAATATTGTGCCAGGAACATTCCCTCAAGGCGCCTAGAGATATTATTAGTTACTCTGTGGGGGGAGTATGGGTTTTAATTTAAGAAGCCTACGGAAATAACAATGGGAAATAAGTCATATCTGTACATTGGCATGAGTGGGCATGTTGCTCTATGGTTAGACCATGGAAGTCTATTTCTACCTCCATGTTTAGGCAGACAATTTTACGAGTCTGGCGTCAACCAGGTCAACACCTTACTTATAAGACTATTTCAAGTAAATTAACACAAAGTGACCCCCCCAAAAAGTGTGAAACGTTCACATAAGTTTAACTTTAATTAAAGAAAAAAGTGTGATGCGAAAAAAACAAATTATATGTCCAAATTTGAAAAAAGGGTTAAGAATTAACAATTACATGTATTTGTTTATATGATTGTTTGGGCCGTCCATGGAGCTAGTTCGATGGGTACGGGTCGTCCATCCAGAAGTCAGCATGGTCAGCCACTTACTGCTGGCTACTGCCTGTCGTGTACTGTCACGTCAGACTGTGGTGGTACGTAGTGCCTTGGCCAAAGTGGGGCAAGGTGAATGGTGAAAGTAACGTTACACAAGTATCTAGTTTATTTCAAAAATAATCCATAAAAAGACAATTACCAGCTAGCTTTAGGGCTTGGCTTACACGAAAAGCAATATCGAGACAGATCTAAAACCGATGTCCATCACCACCAAAATCACAACAAAATTTCAATATGGCGCTCTCCTCCACCAATGAGCCTTCACATGGATGAATCCATTACGTTTTAGGTAGGTTATAGAGATAAAGTATGGTAATAACATAAAATATATACATTTCCTCACAACGTTTGTATTTAAAAAGAAAAAAACGCATTTAAAATGTATTTTTGTACTCATTCAATTAAAAATTCTTTAAAAAAAACGAGACGTACAACGAAAACAATAAATATTGAAGCAACAGCAAGTATTAAATATCTCCCCTCCTCATAAAATGGTTGAACCTAAAAGTTCAACTGGAAGGTAACGTATTTCGAGTTTAGGTCAAAAACCGTATACGACCGTCACTCAAACACACGCCTTTGGACCGACGAACCGCATTCGTAGATATCGCCCACACTCACTAAATAAATGTGTTTTTTTTTCTGTAAATCCAAGATTTGAAGGCCATGACTTTTATTGATTGTCTAAAAAATGGTCCAGTATCTAGAATCATCAAATCCGAACTTCAATTTTCACGGCCATTGACTTTTTGCCAGTCTTCTTGTTAAATAGGCGGGCAGTCTTGAAGAGTTTAAGAAAAATGCAAACAGAAATTAGTATTAAATTGGCCAGATGTGCCCCCTCGAACAATCATCAGATGCAATGAAGGGGACATGCCAAGGACAGGTGTAATAACAAGGAAGTAATCGAACAGAGTACGTATCTTT
>CM021534.1:17511825-17535844 GCA_010994315.2 Pisaster ochraceus
AATATGATCTCAGTACTAAGGGTGTTGCTAAGGACGTCCAATTCTTCAACGACTGATGCCGCAGAAATCTAGCCGTAGCCGTAGCCGTAGCCGCCAGCTCGGACACAGCCTTACCTATGAAGGATGTGCAAGTCTCACGCGTGTATATCGAAAACGAGAACAAAACGCGAACAAAGCTGCATTTTTCTATAGCGGCGTAACTGAGGTAATTTTTTAGGGGGCACAAGTGGGGGGGGGGGCACTCTTCTAGGGGGCACTGCTGGTAAACCAATGTAACAGATTTCATTTTTTTAAAACCTGGATCTTGATCTACGTAAAGGCGGGTTCCAAATGGGGAGGGGCACTGACATAAATGGGGGGGGCGTGCCCCCCTTAGCCACGCCACTGTTTTTCTATGAAATTGAATCTTCTTTTAAAACTCTGTTTATACAACATTTTTGAAAAATAAAAATACTCAATACAATTTCAATTTGTGTATTATAGACTATAAATAATTTGTTATTATTAATGTGGAAACTAAATTAAAACTTGGGGCGAAGGGATGCATACTTTTTAGAAACCCCATTTGCCAAGCACGTCTGAATTCCTGCGACCATTTTACACAAGGGTTAATAATGACATAAACGTCAGTTGGGCAAAATTCTTAACTGTTTACAAGTAACCGGGGACGGAGGTCAAGTCTTATTCTCTGGTTGTATTTGTTGATTTGTTACATTTATTCTACTTTCATATGTCATTGCTAAATTTTACTTTCCCAAAAAAATATGGTATAATTGTTCAGCCATAAAGTACACGCTAAACTCGGCCTATTAAACAAAGCATTTGAAGAAACACACTCGCCCACACATAAGACTCAATATGGTTGGGACCAACTCGGTCCCGGAAGTTCTGTTAGCTAAATTTTAACAGGAAATGCATTTTCCACCATGATATTTCCAATATGTGTGGGTGCGTGTGTGTGTGTGTGTAGGCCTAACCCGGATTGGTTTGTTTTTAAGACAATGGAACAATAGAAAGGACCAAAACAAACCACATGGGGATTTGAAAATTACTTCGTATTTTAAAATATATTTTTCATTTTTTTTATGTAGCTCTATGCATTTTCACAACACGGTTATTTTCTCATTATTACCCAAGAGTGACACTACGTCACACGTCACAGTTCCCCCAAGATTTACGACTTGCGTTTCTTCTGCTGCGCCTAATAACCGCGTTTGCGAGAGAAACTTAATACTTCAATTGTAACATGGGGGAAGTTCTTCCACTAACGGCCGAAGTGAAAACAAGAAATAAATCACGGGAGACATATAGCGGTTCATCTAGGTTGTGTTTTTTTGTTTGTTTTTTTTACTCCAGACTGTTCTTTTGTTGATGGCTTTACCATGCTCGAAAAAATTATTCATATGAATTTTATCACATTGTCATGCCCTTTCTATAACAGTTTTTTAAAAGACTCAAACTAAAAATGATAATCTTATTTTGTCGAATCTATACTTTATTTTTAAACTGCAATACACACGATGCATTCTCGTGTTTTGTGACCTGCATCGTACAGAATTTAAAAAGCAAAAAGGAGAAAGAATTTTGCAACGATATTTTATTTCCACTCTAACTTGCCGATAATTCTCTGGAATAATCTCTTTTTGGTGATATTTTAAAACGCACTTGTTGAAGGAATACAAAACCGACTTAGGCAGACAGAGAAGATGATGGAAAGTCCTAAATTTAACATGAGGTCGACATTTAAAAAAAATCTTTATCTGCCTTCCTCCTCTGTCTTCTCCCTATAAAGAACTTTATCATGGGGCAACCATCTTGTATTACTCCCATTTAAATCAGAGTAACCAAAGTGAGGTTGGAAGAGCAAATAATCTGGCACCTTTCTGGTATAGATGTGAATCAGTATGCATTATTACTATTGTACAATGAGACTTGACAAAGATGTTGTAAACATGATAAAGGTTCTCTGAAGGAGTTCTCTCAACGTATAAAGCCGTACATCTTCATCATTTTCTGAGGAACACTAATGGTAGCCGTGATCTCGCTTAACCACACCAATATTGATCCCAAATGAAATGATCCCCCAGCGTTGAGGTCAAGCCAGGTCGCGGCAACCGGTAAGTAAAGAAAGGTACAGGCTCTATTATGTAATATAGGCCTATCTTAGTGTTCACATTGCCTTCGGCATGGATTTATGGAAACTGTTTGGTTAAAGGTGGTTGATTTGCCTAAAAAAATACAAGTTTCTTATACCGGGTAAAAAGACTTTTTGTGTTTTTTCTGTCAAACTTTGTATTTTGTTGTGCCCCAAAATTCCCTACTGTCATACCCGAATTTGGAAGGGGCAGTTCGACCCCCCCTGCCCACCCCCGGGTCATACATATATGACCTTCACGTATTAATTGGTGACGTCATTGTTGACAGAAACATAACTCTATATGAAAGGAAAGCGTACATGGAATACCATTGTAAGTTCCTTTTCAACAATGCTTGGATGAAATACAATGTCTGTACTCGTTACCGAGGATAATTTCATAACCAGACGAGTAGTCACGGGCGAATAGTTGGCAGTGGGGCTGTACCCTGCAATTGTTTGACCAGGAGAGGGGATGACGTATTGGATTTTAGCTCAGATCTACTGAAAATATCAAGGGTATGGCTTCACTTGAAAAAAACAAACAAAACCACAACAACAGCAACACCAAAACAAGAAAAATATGAGAATAAAGACCGAGGTGGAGGTTCTTTTACGAACATTTATCTTCTGTCTCGTTATTATGACACTATTTTTCAAAATCATTAACCACTTTTCAGCACGGATTTAGACGCCACTGCTGACGGTATTGACATCTAATTCGGTTATAAATGGTTTTAAATGTTTAAATTAAGCTATGTGTCTGACAAGGTTTGTTTTGCATAAAAAAAAATAATAATAATAAAAAACAGAGGAAGAGCCAGACGGCTTCCCGAGTAGATCTGCTTATTAGATGAAACATTCATGATTATAAAACGAAAGGATTGCACTCGAAAATCAATATGTGCTTCAGGGACGCATTGAATTTTACCTTAAAGGGAACCATTGTTTTGGTGGATTTTTTTTTAAAGAGTAACTGCCGAGCGTAAACTTATTTACTTCCTCTAGTTGGCAATACATCGTATGACCAACCCAAAAAAATCAAAAAACTTGCATTATATTTGGTAGTCACCAAAGAAATACTAAATTAACCAATACATGCGTACATACAAAATTGTAGTCATGAACAATGTGTGCTTTGTCGGGAGCTTCTGGCACGCTAATGTGCACGCATCGCCTCGCTGCAACTCGAGATAAACAACGGTCATTTCGAGATCTAAAAATTGCTGTTTTTGTTTTGGCTTATTTCAGACGAAAATATTTCTCTGAATAACGCAATTAGCAGGTTGAAACTACACACTTTGGTTTTGTTGATAGTTACAAATCCTAAAGACCATGTAACCTTTGTTTCATGAGTAACCTCGTACATTCCAGGGCCTTTCTGGTAGGCAATACACTACGCATGGAATCTTTTACATTTTGTGTCATAATTTCTCACATAAATTCAAGAGTTATAAAAATATCAGCTGAACAAGTTTTGAGCTTTGCCCCCTTTCTTCATATCATATCAAAAGTAAAAAACAAAACAAAAACAAAAACAAAAAAACAACCAAAACCCCTAACAAAAAAACAGACAATGCAATCTCCAATTTGAGTTGTATATGTTTTCAAGTTCCATTTGGGTTGTGTACAAACTGTGCCTGCATGAAATCCGGGTGGCACTTTTGTAAACATGTGACGTCACAGGTAGTACTTTAAAAGGGATTGAACGTTCCCTAAACACAACCATGTTGAGTAGGGCCTGACGGTAGTATTACATCCAACATCATCGTTCATAATGCGAATCGAGTTGACGTCATACTGACGTACCTATAATAATATCTATATTTAAAATATATATGTACGCCGGTAATGGATATTTATTGAATATCAAAACTCACAAACACATCCGGTATAATTGGATGGCCTGATACCCACATCACTATTAAGATTACTAGTTGGCCCGTTGTTCGCTTGCGACGACTACAGTTCGGTTTCCGTTTGAAAATAAGCCCATTTGTTCGTATGACTAGTCAATATTATCTTTTTTGGGGGGTAAGTACCAATCCTGTACCGTATACATTTCATGTAAATGTTATTGTTGTTGTTGTTGTTGTTGTTGTTGTTGTTGTTGATGTTTTTTTTTCAAGGGAACTAACGTCGGTATGGTGTAGGTTTTCCCGGCCAATTTCAACAAGGAGCAATTCAATTTCAACATTCACGAGTCAAATGAGATCATTCAAATTCATTAGGTCGCTAAGGTTGTTCAATTTCGCGAAAGCCTATAGCAAGAGGCTGGTAACCCATTCAGTTTCACCAGTTGTAAACAGGTCTAGTAGAAATTCAACTGGAAAATGGTGAAAATGTAGTCTTGAAATTTTTAATTTTAATAACATATCGCCCAACTCACAAGGCCGGACGGCCACTTCAAGGTGAATGCGCCTATAAAGTCAATAGAACGACTAAATAAGGCATGCTTTTTGGTCCTTGGAAAATAGAACCATTTTATCGAGTACAAGGGCTGACCTACATGTGCACATGGTGTAAGTTCAAGCAGACTTTTCAGGCCTTAACAACAACAATTTGTCCGATTTTTCCCATGGGCAAACAAAATCGGAACTCATACTACAACAGGAAAGCCCGGTTCATACTTCCTGCGAACGCGAATGCGAAGCGAATATTGACGTCACAAATTCGCAACGAATAATTCGCAGCAGTTGAAATGTGCTCAACTCCTGCGAAACATTCGCTGCGAAAACGGCCCTGTGACGTCAAACTTCGCTTTGCATTCGCATTCGCAGGAAGTATGAACCGGGCTGAAGAATATCATGCCTGTAAAACGAACCTGGATGTAAAAAAACCCCAAATGTGCACGAAAACGAAACTGAACGCAATAGTTTTAGTAGCTACAAAGAAACCTTATAATTTGAATGAAATGAATTAGGGAAAAACATGCGTGAATTTGATTGCGTGTAATTGAAGTTGAATTAAGTTTAGCTGAATTGACCAGGAACACCTTTGTACTCTTGTGTTTCCGCTTATCCACAAATGACTTGCGTGTATTTGAACCGCCCATACACGATCATTGCTTTTGAACTGCGAACGAAATGAAATCGCCAAAGATGTCAGATGTCCTCCATCGTGCCGCGATCTGGCTTCATTGATTGGAATAGGTACCCAGTCAAAAACAGCTGGCCCATGTTGGAAGTTTACATTGACCAACTATAGACTCCGAAGCAATCGTCTGGCTCAAGTTTCATCTTTATGTCGAAACCATCGAGATGCTCAAGGTCTCAGACTAATAAGATTGACACGGCAAAGGTTTTTAATACCATAGGGATCAATTTCATAAAGCTGTTAAGCAGAACGTTTTACTCGGTAATTTGTTTTGCTAATAAAATACAAACCACAAAACAAACAAAAGAAAACAAACACCCCAACAAACAAACCCCAGCACCGAAACAAATAACCCAACAAACTAACAAACTGCAGTGCACGAGTCGCATTTAATGACAACACATCATTTCGTCTGGTTACCCGTTTCTGCTCATGCAATACATTCCAAGTCACAAATTCATAGAGCTGCTTGGAAAAAAATAAATAAAAAAAATAAATAAAAAGGTTAAGCACAACAAAATATGCTTACAGAATAAGATTACCAGCCAAAATACCACATCACATGTACAATCAGTGACTTGTATAATCTCGCTTGCTTTACTAAGCAGACAATGTTCAAGCAATATTTTCTGCTTAAGCAGCTCTATGAAATTTGACCCCGTGCTTCGCGACAGATTGTGCTACATCGCTTTACGGGTCGTAAAGTGTGCTATTATAAACAGATGGAAAGCCTGAAATTCTCACTAAGCATTCATTCTGTGAAAATTCTCTCTAATATCAAAATATTGTCAAACATAAATCTTCTGCTAAATATAGGTCTCAAAACCATTAAGTGTTAGAAACCTCGTCTGTTGTATGTCCAAAAACGTTGCAACTTATGTAACGACTGTTTCCTCCCCCGCATGATTCTAATAGAGCACCGAGTGTTATAGACCGGTGGTGCATGGACGAACTAAACCAATCAGTCCTCTATCCCTGTGCACTAACTACCTTTAATTATATATTTGTTTCAAATTTGGCTTTGTAAAAAATTGATTATTATAATCCAATAATTATTTTTTTGTATTTTTCTTTAGAGATAAATAATTATCCTATTGTCTTTGAGTGACCAATCCGACCACAAAGGCCATCCTATAAACAATAGACCCTTTCGCATCAAACATCGTCTCCACCCCCTCTTTCTCTCTCCTCATTATCGTTTAGCCCTCACAACCCTTCTTCTACTTTTCCTTCTCGCTTATCCTTCCTCCTCCAATTCTTATCTCTCTTCAAGTGCCCTCAAACCGTTTGGTGTCCGACTCTATTTCCGTCTCGCCACCTGCGTTTAAAGTATGTATAAGTGACTGACATCCAAACAAGAGGACGACTGCTGTCAATGTCTTCTACATGTACATGGCCCACAGTAGGTGAGACTCTAAATTGGCAGAACACCCCCCCAGATCTCACCCTACTCAAAGGTAGAACACATTCTTCACACCAATCTGCGCTCAAAATGATCAGGTAAGTTGCATCCAAAAGTTGCATATTGTATACAAGAACAACTCTCCACTGGCAAAAGTCACTCACACTGACCGAATACCCGCGCCAGACCCCACCAACTAGCAGGGCTTAAGTTCGTCACATAAATGCCAATACAAAATCCCGGTTGTGACACCGTTATAAATATTTTTCAAGTTTGGTTGTTTTCAAATTGTTGTTCTTTTAATTATGAAATATATCCATACTCGGCCAGCGTCCGGATGTGCTATTAATTGAGATGTAACCGATTAAGATAAACGAAGGGAGCGGTCTTTAATGATAATTTTGCATAATTCTGCATAATTTTTATAAGGCGGAGGCATTGACGTCAATATTCTCATTTTCATAAGCATGATAATTGGACCTTGGAAAATAGCAGGACAATATCTTATGGAGTACACGAGCCGACCTACATGTGCAAATGGTGTAGGCTTTTAATATACATTTCAGGCTATTTTATTCACAATCTTTCTGATTTTCCCCAAGGGCAAAACAATAAATAAATAAAAAATTAAATAAAGTAAAATAAATAAACAAATCAGAAATCAAACTAAAGTAGGAAGAGTATCATGCCTGTTTTCACTTCCCTGTTAAAGGTGTAAACGTACATGTACTACAGGGTTAATTAATACAATACTCAATACAATGCAATCATACAATAATACAATAGAAGAGATAAATGTACTCCCACCCTCTAGGTTTCCGTAGAAGCATCGTTCAACCAACCAGCGACTTCCTCCTCTTGTACGATTAAAGTAGTCGTATTTAGGTGAAACATCCGATTCAAGGTTTATGGTTGCCGGGGATTTTGTGCAAGTTTTAAATCTGGCTTTTGTTTTGTTTGTTTGTTGATTGCTTGCAATCGAAATAATGAAAGGTTATATTGAGGTCATCAAACTGCAAGTGTTTGAAGTATGGTTTTAATACAACACAATGGACATATTCAATACATTTTCGTCAGCGTCTTGAGATGCTGACGTCAATGCATTAGATTTGATCAATTTACCATAATGTTACAGCGCTGGATCGAGCGCCAACAATACCCCGCGATCGGAGTGGACGTTAATGAGGATTTTCTTTGCAAGATTCAATATTCGTTTAGACAAGGAACCCGACTCACACAAAGGTTTTGAGTGCAGGGCTTTTTAATCGGCTACAAAGGAGATACGTGTTTATTGGTTTGCGGAAGAGAAATTTATTTCCGTCTAAGCTTCAAACAAATATGTCTTAAGACTTACAACGCATCTCGTTGGAAAGACATAAAGACGGTGTTTGGGTTTTAGCGAGAACATTACGAAAAACGGTGTGTGTTCTTAATTAGGAATTGTTTGTTCGTTTTGAACGTTTATATTAATCTTATTTCGATTGCTGCTATTAAAATATGCAACGATACTTCAAAGAGATTATAAAACTGTACATGTACCTTTGACTTTGACGTTATTTCAAACCGGAATATTTTCTGTGCATGATCGTTGTTGGTATACACTTTAAAGAAAAATTACACAACATAATTATTGTTATTTTTATAGAAAAATTTGAATTTGTGGGGTAGGATTATGAAATACCGTTCCACAGACCTGTTTACATTTTGTACGTCCGTTACTGCCGAGAAAAATGAGAGCAAAATAATGGTGATGGTTTTAAGCTGTCAGATACACCTTGTATTAAAACTCACACGCTCAAACGATGGTCGGCCGACCATCGCTTCATAATGACACAAAATTTCATTTGTCTTTAAAATGAAATAACATCGACCGAGACGATTTCAACATTGGAAATAAAGTACGAATACTTTCAGTCAAGTAAGTTATTTTGCAGTAACTTTGAAGTGCCCTTTTCTCCTTTCAATTGTGCAAATGATGTAATCTACCTTTAACTTCCAGATTTGAACCTCAAGCAATAATTGAAAGTCTGTTCTCCAACGACTACTATATACAGACCGACCTTTAAAACGTGTCACGGAAACAACATCTTGCATTTTTACGGGTCCAAACGATGTACTACACGCGATACCCCACAGTCTGCTTTCTTTCCACAACTGTGTTCGACTATGGGATTATTATGGTCCAACGTAATAATGGAAAGTGATTGTGAAAACGGACATAACTCCCAGAATATTATGTTTTTTTAGTGCACAGCGAATAAGCAAGAATGTGAAGTAAAAAAATAACAATCATGGAGCAATAAACTACAAACCAACGCGTCGGTTCTGTTTTCCTGATGTATACAGAACTCTCGTTAACGCTGGGACTGGTCCACTTACCTCTTCATAACAGGAACGATGTGTTAGAAGAGGACAGCAAAACAAAGAAGTGATAATCTGGACTTTAGAATTTGCTTTTTATAAGCAGAACCTCTTTGTTTTAGTGCTCGTTATAACGAAGGTATCTAAAGTTATCATACAAACTGTGCACTAAGCGGGGTATCTGTCTTTAGAGTGATGTACGCAAAACTTTTCTATTTCTTAATTTAATGAGAAACGTCAACATTTTTTTTGAGGGGGGGGGTGAGGGGGAGGAAAAGTCAGGTATAAAACATTCGAAAACACTGATGCACGTACCAATCCCCAAAATATTTCCATTTAAATTACTCCACATATAACTTTTACAGGAATATCGAAACTATTAATTATAATCAATTCAACATTTTGAAAGAGTTAGATTAAATGCAGTTCTTTATTTTTTGTTTAAGACCGTCATGACCCCGCCAATGGGTGCTAATAGGATCATAGTTTGAGAAGAAAAGTCTATAATAGGAATATACCTACATTGTTAAAATTATGCTCTTTTGTTTATTTGACCTAATTAAGGCATTAGTCGATTATTTAAATTGGCCCCACGGATGGAGTAATGAATACTGAGGCAAGCTACATTTCTGGCCGTGCAAATCGAGCAGTGTACTTTTAAGGGCGGAGAACAAAAATGTCCCCGTTCAAGTTTTAACTCTTCCAAACGAGGTACATTTTTGCTTTTGATAAGCACGCCATGAAGCCAGCAATATAAGGTGGTCACCTTTCGGTAAAAACATTGGGGACAAAAAAGAAAAAGTTATTTTGGTATTTCTTGGACATAGACAATTATTGTTTCAAATTATCGTAATTCTGTGGAGTAGTGGTAATCTGATATAAACTTGATAATAGAGGAGCTTTCAGATTGAAACTAATCGATTTCAATAGGCTTCAATGATGAACATTACTTGAACCAAATTCAGTGGTCAAGTTTGAGTTTAAAAACAACGACAACCTTGTCATGTTTTGCAAGGGCTTTGTGCACGTTCACACAGGATGGGCTTATTTCGATTGCCATTCTGATTTCTATCAATAAATACTATTTTCTCGAAAGTTGACAATATTTCGGACAGAAGTATTCCATAGGAGGACAGGTACTGGTACAATCTTTATAATCACCGAGATCTAAAGAATAAAACTAAGCATTCCACCATGCCCTTGTCACACGAATGTACGGCACCATAATGTACGGGCTATACTTGGGTTTTGTGCAGTGTCACGGTGCATTGTGTAGATGCCGCACACGAGGAAAACAGTTCCAGGCAATCTCTACGAAAAACATTAATTATAACAAAAAAATAAGTCATCCCCATTTTAATTGCTCACATAGTTTATTTGGGAAGTTAAGATGTGTCTTATTGTGCTATCTAAATGTTCCCTTTGCATACAGTGCAGTTTGGTGCCTCGGAGTTTTCTTGCGCCACACAGAGCCTTTATAACAGACCCATTGCATACGACGTCACAATCTCAAACAGCGCCCTCACTGAGGCAAAATGAGGCAGCTCATTGGACGAAAGCTGCTCCTGGCGCGTAAAAACGTGCGCGTGACCTCAGCGTACAAGCAGCGTTGCGCGTTATGCAAGGCCTTTATCATGATGCCGCCATCTTTGTCATTGTTCCCCGTATCCAATAACAGTAACGAATGCCGATATTAATTGTAAAAAAGAGCCAGACTATTTCTCGTCCCAGCCTCCGTTTGGTTACATTGATTTGAATGAGAGAAACACAAAATGGCCGCATCATGATAAAAGTCTATTGAACTGTAAAGTCTAAAATGACGACGCCGACAGTGATAGACGAGCTGGATGACAGCTCTCTGGTATCGACAATCTCTTGAGATTAATTCGTTCACAGTTCTTACTATCACTGTTACTCCTTTCAAGGTAGGTATCACTCTCTATGTTCAAGCGGTCCATGGTAGCGATGGACGGGCGTTTCATTTCGTGATCCCTGATCCCTGGCCGGCTCTTGGTCCGCCACGACATGGCCGAGTTGATGACACACCGGAAAGGGTCAGTCAGAAGGCCGTACACGAATGGGTTGACCGCCGCGTGTATGTACATGCAGAGCTGCATGGCGAACCACAGGCCGTGGACCGGTTCCAGTATTAGGAACGACTCGATGAGCATGATGGTCACAACGGGGAACCAGAAGAGGAGGTACGCTACAAAGACCAGGAACAGGGACTTACCGAGCCGGAGCTCCTCGGGCCTCATGTTGGCGATCACGGACGTATACGAGACGATAGACAGGCGTTTATCTGAACGCGATGCCTGGAGGATACCGGAGTCTGACCCCCTGTGAGATCGGACGGGGAGCGGGAGGAATTCCACGTCCCGTAGAGAGCACCGACTCCGTCTCGTTTCGGTGGACTCGGGCACCACGTTCTCCGTTAGGATGGCCGCCGAAGCTCGAAACAGAGCCTGCGCTGCGTTCTTGACACGCTTCGAGCTATTCCGAACCGTGGAGAATATCCGGGCGTAACAGAAGATCATGAGTGCCGACGGTATCACCGTAGTGAACACGAAGAAGAAAACCACGTAAGATCGACTTCTCGGGAGATCCAAAAAGCAACTGGGAAGTCCAACACAATCACCATAACTACCCCAACCCATTACAGGAGGAGCGCTGAATAAAGCCGATAGAGGCCATACTAAGATGTTTATGCGGACTGTCCGTTTCCGTAAGACTTTCACCATTTTACTCCGGGCACGGGATATGACAAAATAACGGTAGATTGATATATTTAAAAGAATCATCACTATAGCTGTACAGGACCATAGGGTTAAGAATGCAGCCAAAGTGCAGGCTATGTCGCCAAATATCCAGAATTCTTTGATCTCGCTGATAACGGAGAACGGGAGACCGACGCAGCAGCACAGATCGGCAAAGGCGAGATTGAGGAGATTAACATTGGAGGCACTGCGTAGCTTTGGTCGGATGTAGACGATCGCAATCACCATGATATTCCCAATAAGGCCCAGAACGAACACCATGCCGTACAGCAGGGAGACGGTTATGGTAATCCCGAGCGAGTACTCCCGGACGTCACACCGAGGAGTTGAGTTCGACCACTCCGTTGATACACCCATGGCGTCTGTGGTCTCTTGGTCCTCCATTTTTACCACAAGCGGTAGCTGCTCTCGCACTGGGGTTGGACACTTTACATTTTAGGCGTGTACAAGCGAATCATCCAGTACTCAATGCACCCCCACGGTCAGACGCTAGTTATTTCCACACCTGCTCACAGCGGTTCTCATTTCCGCATCGTTGTATGAGCTTTCCGCATCATGAGAGCCAAGCACTATTACATGCCAACAAATCTCGGCAAGATCCTCTGCGTTTGTTCCGAAGTGGAGTAGAGAGACTTTTTTTTGTACGTTGGAGATCTTTGATGTGAAGTGTAGATGTAAGCACCGGTGGATGCGTGTGTGCCCGTCGTGGCGCGTCCCACTACTCGAGTGCATGACCGAGCCACACAGCGCATGCAGTGATAATAATGCAGTCATCCGTGCTGATGGAGTCGTGTCATGTACACGGGTCTTCGTAATGACGACACGAGTGGGTGGAAGGACGACTAAATCGCCGAACAAAGCAGCGACCGTACGCGGTAATATCGGCTTAAGTCTGCCTGTATTGTTCGGCTCATAAATAAAAATGGCCATTACAGTTATAGTCTTGTTACAGGAAGCTGCTTCATGGTGTATTTTCCCGCATTATCAACCCCCCCCCCCCACACACACACACTGACCGTGGGGTTGCGGAATGTGCTCCTGACACAGTCTCTGAAAAACAAAAAGTATGTCACTATACAAAGCCTACATTTCAAAATAATGTATGCATAAGAAGTCTAAATAAGGTAAGAAGTCTCAGCAATATTTAAAAGAAAAACTATAGATCAGAAAAAAATGAACCATGACTTTTGTCGGGTATTTATTAAAACGCCCACAGTTGCAATGCTAATTAAACTAGATGACGCAAATTGATACACAACTAGACCCACCCTGGCGGATCTTCGACAAGATAACTTCGAAGTTACAGGCCACCCCATGTAATATAAATCATTCTCAATGAGGGAAAAAAACACACAAATAGTCATACAGACTGCCAATTGTGTCTCGGTAGAAGAGTGTAATTAATTCCGGTTGAATAAATATCTTATCTGGTTGTCACATCAGGCTAGCGCTCCCGAACTTGCCACATTTCCGACAGTAGGCACGCGGCCGGTCCTGTAATGAATTCGAACTGTCGATTTAAATTATCAGAGAGACATTATTAAAAAAAAGAGTCACAACCGGTGAGAGTAGTACAACAAAAAAACACACACTATCTCTTCACAATACCTGGAATGATTTTACAGTACAAGTTCGTGTATGCAAAAACAGCGACAACTGAATAGGAAGCGATGAAAAGAGACGGCCTTGGGCCCCCTTTTTTTATTTTAAAACTGAATTCCAAGCCTTTTTGTTCGCGGGTTGAAAGGCAAACCCGGAAGAAATGGTCATCAGTGTTTTATTCCAATCTACCGTAACATATTGTAAGTACTGTATGGTGACAAAATGAATCAAATATATTGAGAATGATAATATCTTGTGATGGCTGATTGATCATGATTTTTTTAATTTCCCCCTTGTTATTCAAATCAATAATAGCGAAATGATGGACATCGGAAGGGTCGGATGTCATTGTGAACACCCACGGAATTAGAGTGGGTCTGATCTGGAACAGGGTTTGAATAACCTAGACCAGAGTTTGACTAAATCTGGAGTCAGGATACGACTGACCTGGACTCAGGATTTGACCGAACTGGTGTCAGGGTTTGACCAATCTGGAGTTAGGGTTTGACCGATCCGGAGTTGGGGTTTGACCGATCTGGAATTAGGGTTTGACCGATCTGGAGTTAGGGTTTGACCGATCTGGAGTAAGGGTTTGATTGACATGGAATCATGATTTGACTGACCTGGAACTTGACCGAACTGGAGTTAGGGTTTGACCGATCTGGAGTTCGGGTTTGACCGATCTGAAGTTCGGGTTTGACCGATCTGGAGTTAGGGTTTGACCGATCTGGAGTTAGGGTTTGATTTACATGGTATCAGGATCTGATTGACATGGAACCAGGGTTTCACCGAACCGGAGTTAGGGTTTGACCGATCTGGAGTTAGGGTTCGGCCGATCTGGAGTTAGGGTTTGATTGACCTGGCATCGAGGTTTGATTGACCTGGAATGAAGGTTTAACTGACCTGGAGTGAGTGTTTGGTTGACCTGAAGTCAGGATTTAAATGGATCTGGAGACAGGGTTCGGTAAACACAAAATCTAGACCTTAGTAACGTGAAATAAAATTTAGATTTCGACCGTCCTGTACGAGGACTTTACCGTCCTGTACGCGGACCAACCTGACCCCTGTTTTGATGTTAAGAGTCCGAAGCTAAAGTCCCTTCCTCATTTCCCCTTCCTTTAATGGTTCTGACGACACCTTCGGAACACATGTTGTACTGATTGTAAGCAGTCAATCTACTGTGCTTGAGCATCACAACTTAGACCTAAGAACATTTCTTCCGATTAAAAACCAGGTCACCTGGAACGCATCAGCCTCGAAACACATTTCGGAAATGAAAATTTCTAGAAGACTTGACCTGAGCTGCTAACGCGATAAAGCTTTTTTTTCAAACTGCTTGAAATGGGGATCTTAATCGGGTCGATGTCACTGGGATGCTGGTTAACATCGCAAACAGTTAGTGAAGCTAAAGGACAGATACAGAGAGTGAGGAAAAGCGTCGCCATTGCAATCGTGATTAATGACAATGTTTTTCTATTTCAAAGGCAGGGTATACTTTTGGTAATTGTCAAAGTCCAGTAAACTCACCTGGTGTAGCCCAACATAGGCATAAAATAACAAACCTGTAAACATTTGGGCTCATTTGGTCACCGAATTAAGTTGCATGAAAATAATGAAAGAAAAAAAACCTACCCTTGTTGCATAACATTATGTGGTTTCAGATTTCTGAGAAAGGCTTCATGCCTGAAGCCTTCCCAGATTCACATTTTTTTGGTAGACCTCCTTCTCTAAAACTATATTTCTTCAAAGGGTGTCGTTTCTAACAATATTTTATAGTATCAACAGCTCTCCAGTGCTCTTTACCAAGGAAGTTTTTCTGATCATTATTTTTGGGAGTAATTACCAAAGGTATACCCCTCTTTAATTTTGATTCTCTCATCGGTATTTATATGTGACTATATGTATCTATATGGTGTCAATTTTAACACGCCAGTTTTGGGAGTGTACTTGATGGAGTCAGATGGGCACAACTCGTCAAGTCATCGCGGCAGTGAATGAAAAATGAACGAATGAATATGTCTTGTACTACGTTGGATTTGAAGACAAGTGACGTAAATGTACCTCAAGTAATATCGACAACCAATAGTTTCAATTGAAAGGTCACTGGTTAAAAAAGTCGAACCGGAACCAATCCTCAGGAGAAACATTCTCGTCTGAAATACTGGTCAAAGTCGACCTCTGAACACTTCCAAATTATAATTGCCTATTTTGCTAGACACACATGAAATAAACACAAGAGCACAAATTCCGTAACAAACCCCAAACTGTTTGTTTTTGTTTCCACTTAATTATTGCATTTTTTTTACAGGGTGACTGGATAGGAGGTGGGTTTTTTTACAACTAAAAGATTGAAATAAATTTAATACTAACTAAAGACAAATGATTTATTCCTTTAAGTGCACACGGCACAGTCGAAGTAAGAATCAAATAAAAACCGTGGAAGTTTGATTGACTTGGATGGGGTTTCTTGTTATCAATTAGGCATGTTGGGACTCCCGTGTGTTATCGTTAGCAGACGAGAATGACTCACGGGGAGCACGGTGTTGGATAAACCGTTGTACCCATTAGTGGGTTTTTTCTCTCTCCCTCGCTCTCCCCCCTAGTCCCCCATGGCCATGCGAGCAGAGAGGCTCCACAAGCAAAGCTGAGTGTCGGTGAAGCCTGGTCTTTAGAGTGCGACACTGTAGCGGTTACTCATCTTCAGATCTTGCTTGCCACAGGAAAAAGAAGAAGATATATATAAATTATATACAACAAGAAACAAATCCATATTGGATCTAAAGGCATGCTAAATTCACTCGCAATCAAATCCCGCCAACTATGATTTAGGGTGTAGGAAAATGCGCGCAATTACGCCGAAGGCCCACAGCCAAATTGGCGCAGCGTCCCTGCGCACAAATTAGATAAATTGGCGTGCTGAGCGGACGAGTCAGTGGCGAAGTGGAGGTCCTATAAAAAACACAGGGAATGAAGTAAGGAGAAGAACGGGGTGGAAAAAAAACAGAAAGCTGTGATTCGTGCTGTTGATTTCACAGATCGGAAACTGACAGTCAAAATCCTTCTGACTGGCAGCTTTTATTGATAAAGGACGATTATGTCTTGATCTACACCCAACCAAAACAAATCTCTTGTAGAAGTTTAACCATAATGTGCGTTATACTTCCATCAATAATTTGGGTGATGATGTTTGTGCAAAAAAAAAGAGAGTATCGGTCTTGATATGGTGACTATACTGCCTGCCGCGTCCGATGGATCACTCCGAAGAAAAACCAGCCATGACAATCAGAGGCAATTACATTGTGTCCCACTTTTCACAATTAAATCTTTAATTGCGTTCAGCCCGGCGAATCTTGTAACAGACCTAATCAACCCGTCTTACGTAAGCTTTGACAAACCGATCCACTTTAAGTCTGTGTATATATTTGGGAAGTCACATTTTTTTACGAATTCGTTATTGAGTAAGTCAAAGCTCTTTCAAATGTAAACAAACAAAATAGAGTGCATTCCTCACATTGTATCCGATCAAAGAGATATCTCTCTCATTAACATAGATATCCTTTTTATTAATAGAAATATCTCTGTTATGAAAAGAGATGATATCTATGTTTTTTCTATTAATACTAGAGATAATCTTTATACTAGAGATATCTTTAACAGAGATATCTCTTTTGTTAAAGGGGATATCGCAATAGTATCTCTATTGGTTTTACCATTGAGATATGTTTATTAATAATACACGTATATCGTAGACCCCTTCCACTGACGTCACAGGTGGCTACGTCTGTCTGTAATAATAGCGATAATGATAATAATAATAACGGTCTGCCATTTTGAGAATCGAATTGTGTGGTTTTCTGTTTGTTGTGTAAACATACACGGTCTGCCATTTTTTTGAGTCAAAAATTTGGTTCTACAAAATGGCGGACTATGTTAGATCACGAAGTGGAAAGCCACACAATTTTAAGGTATATTTGTACTTTGTCTTGTAAAATAAAAAGCTTTTATAGCACAAAGCACCCAACCCAGAGGCAATGTACCCTTTTAACAAAACAATAAGAAGAAAACCCGAAAATAAGACTTGACCTCCATTTCCGGTTACTTGTAAATAATTAAGAATTTTACCCAACTGACGTTCATTCTATCATTAAACCTATGTATTGCTCACACTAATTAGGGCGTGATTGGCAAATGGGGTTTCTACAAAATAAGCATCCTCGTTTCAAGTTGTATTTGTATTATCTAACAACTGAAAACGTGTTCTATCTTAAATTTGAAACTGTATTTATAACAAACTGCTATGGATATTTTTCTTTTCAAGATTTTTTCATAAGTAAAACAAGAAAATTTTGTTTCATAGCAAACTACAGTCTTTGATCCAGTTGTTTTCTCGTTTTCAATTACGCGGGAGGCGTGATGAACAGTCTATACTTGAGCATTGGCAATCGCTTTTGGAAACGGGGATGGTGTGGAAGCAAGTTTAGAATTCTGTTCAACATTTTCATGTGAACAACACTCTATTTCTCCAAAGTAAAAGGCAACAAAATATAAACATATATTTTTGAGTATATTCTCTCGCGACTCAATAAAAGAACTTTGAACCTGGAAATGCCTGTACTTGTCAGTCACATCTGGGCGAATTCACCTCAGAGACCAAAAATGGATACATGTTACACTGGACAAACAAATGTTCCCCACACAACAAAATGGTTACATCTTCAACTTAACTGCTCGGGTTAAATTTTAACGTAAACGCACTGCAGGCCTTGACAGATGATGGACCAGTTCTTAAAGATCGTTACTTGCCCAGCTATCTATATAATGCTACCGAGTAGATTGGGAAGGGGGGGGGTAGAGGATGACACCTGGGACTTCAATCCGCTTGGTGAAACTTTCGCTGTTTGCTCGTGAAATAACCATTAGTGGCAGGGGCGTATAATAGCAAGGGCATTTTGTTTGTGTGGATGCACGGAAGTAAAGTTTTCCCCCAAGACACGACAGCTGCCAATATGCTCCACTATTTCAAGAAGGACTGGTGCCCAGAACGCAACTGATATGAGAACAAATATTGGTAAACCCCAACACTCCCTGGTGGCTCCATCAAGAGTCTGACAGTGCTTTGTTTCTGTTGATAGACAGGGCATGATGCGGTTATCTGTTAATGGATAAAACTGTTTGAAGGGGATTCATGTACCTAACTGCCAACTGCCTACTGTATTTGAGTTTCTGAGGGACCCATTTCAAGTTTTATTGATGGTTGCTGGTTTGTTTGACCTGGGTCAAATTTCACAGAGCTGCTTAACCACACTAAGTAGCTAAGCAAACAAAATAAATAAATAGATGTTGCTGATCAGAACGCATAATTCTCTGGACAATTAGTACTGTATTAATATTTATGAAATGTAAAACATTATGAATAAGAATAATTCTATAATTGTCCTCTCCCAATCTACCTTCTAGAACTACAACATAATGATCAGCATTTTAAGCGTAGACTCTCTACAAGAGTTTCCTCGGCTGCCATGATATACTTCACACGCGTGGTTTACAGTTACCACATTACCAAATTAGTACATAATACTTTTGAATGAAATTCCATTGTGAATTGAAACTCCCACAGGCCAAAACCTTCCATTTAAGGTCCATTAAAATCATCACCGGTCTATCTGGAAAATATATTACAACGTTAATGTCTGCTAAAGGGTTAACATCTGGTATACACGCTCTAGGAAATTATGTCTGTGAGAGCCTGTAGGTCTATGTCTATAAAAGTGGCAATCTCTGACCTAACTATCAGGTTAAACAAAGATTAAATGTGATGCTTATTTATAGACTTGATCGTCTTGTTATTTTAGAATGCTATGTAACACAGATGAATTTGTGTATCAACTGCATTCTTGTTTTGTTATTTTGGGGGTAAAATTCGTTACAGTTCCTTTTTATTTTTTTACAGACAAATTAAGTCGGCCATTCAAAAACCAAATAACATGTTTGCTTCTGATTAATATTTTATGTTTGTAGTCTAAAAGTGTTGATCTACTTTGTAAATGGGCAGCAGCTATACCACTCGTTTTCTTAACAAATAGATAAATGCAACAGAACAATAAACTCCAAGAAGAATCTTGGCCAGCTCCCAAGTCCACGACCGAACATAACAACTCGATTAAACGGTTTCTTGAAATGGACAACGGTTCTCTTTGCTCTTCATTAGCCAGTAACCAAAAGTGACTGAATTTAGGTTGGACCAAGGTTCCAGCATTCCGAAATTTAACTGCGCCATGTTGGATTCAAAGATGGTACAACTTGAAGGAGCATCAGAGACGTGTTTCGCACGTAATGTAGACTGAGACATAGCGTAGGACCTACATGTGGTTAGCCCCTACATGTCCTACATGTAGCCCCTAAATGTAGGCTATATAGCCCCTACACGTAGCCCCTACACGTAGTACCTACACGTAGCCTCTATAGACGTAAACCCTACATATAGCCCCTGTACGTAGCCCCTACGTGTAGCCACTTACGTAACTCTACAACTAAGAGTATTATACCCGAACTCTGTGCCTAACTGCGACCCTGGCTTTCTTTAGGTTCATGTGTACACGAAGTTAGCCAGATTTAGGCTCGGCCTATCTTTTCATTGGCTATACATTTATACCCGGGCTTCGTTAGGTTCCAGGCTGCATTTTGGTTGACGATTTGTTGTTAATAGGTGCCGCACATACACGGGATTATATTACACGAGAATATGGTTAAAGAAATACAATAATTACAAACTGATTGTAAACAGAGACAAAAAGGTACGTGCACCGTGTATAAAATCACAGGAAAAGCTTTGTTCACGAAAAACAAGGGGGAGAATATTATGGGCAAGATAAATCAGGGTAAATTATCAGCGATAGTGATACGGGCAAGCCGGGGCAGGCAACAGTGAAGAGTTCTCAAATGAATTGGTAACATAACCAACCGAGGAAGAAACCAAAGACGGGGCTCATACAGCCTATCTTCACGATCAATATTCCCGCTTGAATTTCACCGTCAGCTATTCTCCCCTCTATACAACTGTACTCGATTTTCTTATATTTTTGTATTGACAACCTCGGACATTTTCGTCTCTCAACAAGGTTCTAAATTTAAGAAAACATGTATTGACTTTATGAATGGCGTTACCCGATGGCTAACATAGTTTCAGCAAATAGACAATTTATAGAGTGTTTCAAACTCATCGTAAATAGACGTCACTGAGAATGAGGTACAGTGGGCTTTTTGAGCAGGGCATGAACCTTAATTTGCGTTGGAAACTATGTTTCCATAGACTGTTGACAATATTAAATTAGCAAGTCCACATCACAAACTCTATCAAATATGGAAATAACGTGATTGTTTTGCTTTGTTTTTCAAAGGAAAATGAATACAATATTAATTCTAATTTTGCAGATTTAGGTGCCGGGGATATAGGTTGTATTGGTTAAAATTAAAACATGCTGATCCATGGAAAGAAGAGTAGAATTAAACACAAATGCAGGTTTCCAAATTGCCCTTATATACACACACATTGTGTTCAATGCATACAGGTGGAAGGCTTATGGCCAAAACAGAGAATGGGTCTACACGCTAAAGCAAAAGACTTGTGTCTGCTAAAAAGCTGAAATATGAGCCAATACATTTCTAACATGGAGGCCCCCATCCCTCCCCTCAAATCAATGTTCCCCAAACCGTCGACGGAAAAACAAATATAGTCTGATAGGCCTACCTTGCACAATGAGAACTTTAACCACATGATAGGTTTGCCCGATGTTTTCGGCAAAAAAAAGCAAACCTATTTTACTTTCATGCATTCGTATTAAAGCGATTTTTCCCCTCCAGTTCAACCATCCTTTAATTTCACTTTGAGGCATGCAAATTTATATATAGCATTATATTCAATCAAACTTAAGGTGTTGATTTTAAGCCACTGCGAAACCGGCATTCAATTTAGCAGAGTAGGTGCAAGTAGAGAATTCTGCGAAAAGCTGCTGCACATATTTTGAACGCTGTTTGAGTGGATTGTTAAATTGAATTGTTATACGTGTATATATATTTTTAATAGCATGACGTAAAGACATACTGCTTACACGCTGAGTGAAATTGAGTATCTAATTTGAGGATCTTTCATCAACTTTCCACGAAATAGAATAACATGACCTTTAGAGTGTCCGCTCATTTGTTGAAAATGACCGGGGAAGACCTATAATTACCACCAGTATCATATATACACAGGGGATTAAATAAAAAGATAACAATTCAACAGTAACAATTAAATTCACAGCAACTTTTCGCAGAAGTCTTGAAATGTAACA
Source organism: Pisaster ochraceus (assembly GCA_010994315.2). Taxonomy (NCBI): domain Eukaryota; kingdom Metazoa; phylum Echinodermata; class Asteroidea; order Forcipulatida; family Asteriidae; genus Pisaster; species Pisaster ochraceus. The sequence goes on from CM021534.1 coordinate 17,533,531, forward strand.
ACTCTGCTAATTGAATGCCGATTTCGCATGACTTACAAGAAAGACTTACAAGAAAGACTATACATATTCGCATACCTCAACATGAAGTTGAATGACCGTTTCAACTGAAAAGACAAAAACTGCTTTCATACAAAATATACGCATGAAATTGAAATAGGCTGCTTTTCTGCCGAAAATAACCGGGAAAACCTATGATTGAGAGTCACTCTAACTGATTGAAACGAAGAATTCGAGCTCGAAACTTTGCCCTACCCCCAATCAGTAAGAGTGGTATTTAATCTGACAAGCATATATTCCCAATCTAAGCTTTTAAGAGAGTCGGGATTAAGTTCAAAAGAGCGTCAAGATTAATATTTGTTTTAAGTGACAGGATCAAGTTTTGAAGAGGGTCAGGATGAACGTTTTTAAAGAGAGTCAGGATTCATATTTTTAAGATTCAGGATTTATGTTTTTATGATTTGGGATTCTGTTTTAAGAGGGTTAATTCTATAGGTTTGTTTAAACAGAGTTTAGAATTAATTTTTGAAGAGAGCCATGCAGGGGTATATTTTGTAAGATAGTCGAGATATTATGTTTTTAAGAGTCAGGAGTATGTTTTGTGAGAGTCGGGGCTATGTGCTCAAGCTGACAACCATGTTTCCCTCTAATCCACAAAAAGGTAAGAATATTTCACAAACCGACTCAGGATTAATGCTTTTAAAAGTCACGATTATGTTTCTAAGCGAGCCAGGATTAAGTTTTTAACAGAAGGGATTATGTTTTTAAGAGAGTCAGGATTATCCAAGCGGACAATCAAGTTCCCCTCTTACCCACAAAAAGGTGAGAATTGTCCCCCTGTTTCGAGGAAACCTGCCTGTAATGTCCCGTGTGGGTATTATTACTCTTTATAAAGATTGAAACGAACGCAGTTTGTCATGTGCCTATATTATATGAAGACATTTCCGATAAGACTTTTCATATTTTGATAGCCACGTTATGAGAAGCACTGTTTAATTAGCTGAGTACATCTTCCATGCCAAACTCTGCTGCTTGTGCTCTGGTATTCCCCCTGCGCTTGCATCTGTCTTGTCCGTTATTCTAATAAATACACCCAGTTTTAATCACGCCGTCTTCGTACAATGTATATGATGATGTTCTGCCTGTTAGATGACACTATTAATCAAGCATCCTGTTATTAACTACAAACATGTATTAATGAGAAGTGTATTGCATGAATAAACCAACCCGGCTGTCCGCGCCTAATTATAAATTCCGTTTGCTGACGTGAATCGTTTTACGCATGAAATCAGACGAGAGAAAAATCTGTTCGTGAATTACAATTTCGTTCCGGTAATACAACAACTCTCAAAACAGATAAAGAAACCCCCAAAGTAAGGCAAAGCTAAACAAAAGCAACAACGATATTTATACTTATAACAAAGTACGTAAGCATGGTGTCACATCTTGTAGTTATACCTATTTGATAGACTAAACAACATCTTGGCTTATTCACAATTTTATTTTAGAGGGTAAAAAATTCATATATTCCAATCTTCTTGTTTTCAATAAACCAAATTAAGAAAAGATCGAAAAACAAGTTTTTTTATTAAAGGCGATTTGGCTAATTAATCGAAGGAAATATTTTCCGGGACAATTTGCTCACAAAATCATAACAGTTTATTTGTATCCCTTGGGACAGTTGGAATTGAAATCAAATCTAAAATGCCAGTTTTCAGATTGAACGTTTCTAACATTTTCGCCCAGTATCACTTTATACTAATACTTTTAAACCAATAAAACTTCCTTCAATATTTTTCTTGATGCAATTTGTTTGAATGATTGAAGAACATGATTTAGAAAAATAAATCATTAATTTTGACGGATTATTGATTTGAAGGCATCTATAATGTAATCATGAATTTCCATGAAATTCAATACAAATTCCTCCACATTAACGTATTTCGACATTACGCAATTTGGTTGATTGATTGTACATGGTTTAGAAAGAGTCAACAATTTTGATGGATTAATGGTTAAGACGGCGGAATCGTAAACAGATCATAAATTCGCTTCAAAATGTCTTAAACTTCGATCACAAGGTCTTAATAAATTTATAACGATAGGGCCTATTAATAAAGTTTCCGATGGATTAAAAACGTTCAAACATCCCAAAAGCAGAAAGTCAGTCACAAACATCATTTAACGGACCTGACAAACGCTTGAGAAAAACAAACTGTAAACGACCTAACCAGAACGTAGTTTTGTTATTTTGGCTGAACTAGAGGCACAGAGTTTAAAAGTGCGACACAGGTTTTTTTTTTTTTTTTTTTTTTTT
>CM021534.1:17575314-17587020 GCA_010994315.2 Pisaster ochraceus
GCAAAAAGAGGAGCAAAGGATTAAGGGAGAATATTATTTAAAGTTGCATGATTGTAAGCCGGAAAAATTTGACATTCCATATGAAGACATTTAGCAATCGAAAACAGGAACATTTTTGAGCGCGTTATAGCTTCGTTTTCCTTGTACAACAATAACAATAATGTCATGGGCAGTGTATGTCAATGTTATCGCAGACATCACAAATAAAACACCAATCTAATCTAATCTACTCATATATTGTTTTAAGTGCACCTCATACAATAATCTCTGCACACTGCGAGAGCCATTTTAAAAACATACCAGTAAAAAAGTTAAAATGGTAAAAAAGGTAACAAGAGAAGAGTCCACAACAATACTGCACAATGTTCATTACTCGGGGAAGCGTTGCTGTGATTTCCATAGATGAAACTTCCATTGTAGTAGGATCTATGGTTGTCAAAATCTCCACCCACTGTTTGGTCTTGAAACCCAAAGGGGTCGATTCAAACATGTTTGATCATTTCAAGAAGCGAACGTTGTACTTTTTGTTCTACATGCCCTCGGGCAGCTTCTTAACCGTTTGTGGGGTGTTTTTTCCCCCTCAAATTTTGTTTCACAAAGATAAAGAGAGGAAAAAAGAGATCAAGTGGGCTTAAAATATTCACATGTGTTTTTCCACTCACATATCCAGTCGCGAGTGACTGGGAAGAGAAACTGTTCTATCCATCATGCTTAAAATTTCAACAACAGATTGGATCACACCTCTCCAGAGATTTCACCATTATAAACAACTCTTTGATGGGGCTGTAAATCATCGGCTTAATCAACATTTTGAATGGAAAGGGAAGTAAAATCTGCCCCCCCCCCTCAAAAAAAAAAAAAGAAAAAAAAAGAAAAAAAGAAAAAAGAAGACCTATGATGTACATCATTGTGTCATTAGCGGATTATGAATATTTTAAATTGTGATAATAAACTAAACGTCACTGGGTTATTTGTAACTTTCTTAAAATGAAACTAAGACGTGTACTCTTTTAATTAGGAAGCCATGGACAGATGTTCTACGGACACTTTCATAAACAAAGATTAATGTAAGACAGTTTAATTAACCAGTCTAAAAAAAAAAACCAGAAACTATTTCTGTACACATTTTACTTTTGATAAGCATCATTTAGCAGGATACCAGTATACCACTCATTATCCAGTATTTTGGTTGGTAGTGAGACTGTTTCTGCTTAGCGTGTATAGTGGCAGCAGACTTACCGGCTAAATATATTGTTCTCTGTATTAATGTGTGTGTATACTCAGATGTACGTAAACAATGGAAAATTATTACAAGATAATCATGTCATCTGACATTTAGCACCAACAGGTCTCCATTGCGCACTTAAGCAGCTCTTGGTCAGCTTTACTATGGAGCCATACTGTAAAATCTGCCACAGCCCCAAAGACAGTCTGAAGAAAAAAAACAACCCCAAAACCTAGTAGGTCACATGCTTTGAAATGATCGAAAAAACTTGTGATAAATTATTGAGTCTATACAAATCTTACCTTTTGAATGTCTTAATGGAAAAATGACTTATGTGAACGCACCCCTGTGATATTTTCACTCTCATTACATTTATGGTAAAACATGTTAAAACGATCTGTCCCACTTCTCCGTAGGTGGTATTTTGAAGTTGGGTCGCACTTCGATTATTATTAACAACTTCCAAGTTCTTCGCTCGCACTTTCCATGAGTTCTCTGGAATGACAAATTCAATTGCCAATGCCCGAGACGTGTCAGGGTCTATATTAGGCGAGTCGTTGAAAGACGGGTAATGAAATAGCACTTTGGAGAGCCGACTGAGTTATGCGATCCCCGTATAAACCGTTCACAATCCCGGTCCGTCGGTAATGAAGTCGTGAAGGTTGGTAAAAAAGAAAAAGAAAAAAAAAGAAGCTGCCCATGTTTGTGCTTTGTTCACCAACCAGCAAGCACTTGTTTGGGATATTATGTTGAGCGATTTTGTTGTTAAGCTTTCGTTTTTAATCACGTTGCAATACACAGGAAGCAGGTATTCTGAAGGTGGATTCCTGTATTGATAAAGCTCGTTCAGACTACAACAAACCTGGATGCCGATTGTATGGCTCTTGCTTACCGTAAGTAAATAATTAGCGCTTACGGAAGCAGGGAATTCCGCGTTTACATCAAGCTTATTTTACTGGTTAGCAGGGAACTTTGCTTGTGCGCGTACGTATACTCAACGTTACTATATAGGCAGTCTTCGCTTAGGCCTACACAGCTAGCGCAGAAACCGTAAGCGAAGAATGGTGTTAGCGAGAACACTTTAGTGTGGTAGCAAGCGCAGAATTGGGCAGTAAGCGGAGCCTAGACATTGGGCCCTATAGTCACCCCACATGTTCCCCAACCCCTTTCCACCCTCAAGCTCCATGAACGAACTACACCGGAACAAATGAAATGTTTTCAAATGAATGAAGTTAGAAAGAAGATCGAGAGCATATTAATTGTACCGTCTCTTCCGTTTACATGACTTGTAAGGCGACAGCGCCTTTATTAAGATGGCAGCTATAAGTGAATTGGGGTAATAAAAAGTCCTTGTCAAAAGTTACCCGGAGAAGTGACCCGTTTGGGCAACAATCACTTCCGGGTCAGCATGCGTTACCCGTTTGGGGGTCAACACAACCGGGAACCCGGGTCACTAAAAGTGTTTTTAAGCCGAAATCCCGGTCATGTAGAATCACCCCCCCCCAAAAAAAAAACCAACAAAAAAAACAACAACAACAACAAACAAACAAACAAACAAAAAACAAAAAACAAACAAACAAAAGACACACACACAAAACAAAACACCACCACCACCACCAACAACAAAAACAACCAAAACAAAATTGCAAAAAAGAAGAAGTTTAAAACAAGTACTTAAGAAAAAAAAGGGAAAGGAAACAGGAGAAAAAAGAGGAAAAAAGAGGAAGAAGAAAAGAGGGGAAAAAAGAAAGAAAATGCAACAACAACAGAAATAACAACACAAACTAAGGTAAGATTTTCCCATGATATTCTCATTCCATTAGGTGTGAGTCTTCCGAAAAAAGAAACGAAAAACAAAACCCAAAGCAATATTACAAGATATTTTACTGTGATTGTTATCAGTTTTCCTAAAGGTTTTCAATTCTATAAATCAACAATGTATGAAAGTGCCCAGAAACTTAATAATCCACACATTTCAGGTAGCGTAGAAACCGTATGGTAAAAAGAGTCACGTACAGAACAGCCGTATAGTACAGTCGCGATGGACACGAGCGCGGGACAATGCATACTGTCAAATCAATACATAATGTATAATAAACCAACATGGAATTAGTATGTTCACCGTTCCGGTTTGGTTCATGATCTCAAGGTTTGAAACGTGTGAAATGGTCCATGGGCAACAAAACAAACACGGTGATTATTCTGCTCAGTCTGGGCAAGAATTTACCATCACCCTGAAGAGTAAATATTCGTTTACTTCTCTCTCCCCCCCCCCCTTTTTGGTAAGCAGATTTTCCTAATCCTTTGACAGAATTGTGTTTCGAAATTTGATGTCTTTAAACGAGGGTCTTATAGTTGTTGTTGTTTTTTTCAAAGTAGTGCTTATTTACAGGCAAAATTATAAAGAAAGATACAATCGGGAGTTTCAGGTGAATACAGTGGCTATTTGCTGAGAAAACAGCAAAAGACTTTTACGGTATTTTCACAAAAAGAACGACGAATCCACCCCAATTACCGAGGTGACAGCGGGTACCAGCCGCATCTCCGGCCGCAGCATTCGCGAACGGACACCACATCCTGGAAATCTGTGCATAAATAGTTTCTCAGATAATTTTTTTTTTTGGCGTGACAAATTATTCAAACTGTATTACCTCGAAGGGAATCCTTTCTCAAAATAGTGTTCGCTATCAACAGCCGCAGTGCTTCTCACCGAGTAAGTTTTTATGGTAATTAATTTATGGAGTAGTTACCAGCCTATGACACTAGCTCGAAGGAAGATTGAACTTCTTGTGACTTTAAATGGGAGTAACGTTTGACTAATTGCGCGGATTCCTTTGCCTCGGGCGATCAGGATATTACTTAATGAAAATAAAACCCGCCACTGCTCTGGTTAATTTGTTTATATCATTTGAAAAGTAGATCTTAATTAAAACATGCCATATCCGCAGCTCAGGGCACGGCTCGATGGTGGCGCCCTTGTGAACAGAGTCTTATACCAAGTCTGATTAACTCTCGATGCTAATCAAGACGATGTCAGGGGGATGCTAGGACTCCTAAAAAGACAAATAACTTATTGTTTCCCACAACATTATTGTTATAATACTATTATTATTATTAGCTTATGAATATTCATAGTTCAAACGTTATAGTTCAGCTTGTACCGCAGCCATCTTTGTCTTGTTCCCTGTAGCCGTACACAAAAACATCATGCTATTGATGCTGATAGGGAGCAGACTATGGGGCGCATGAATCAGCTTGGTGGCGTAAATTGTTTATGGGGATTTTCGAAACCACGACTCGACTTCGACTCCGTCTTACGCTCCGTTAGCAATTTCGTCATAATATGGCCTCAGAAAGGTGGACGGAGCTCATGGTGGAACTGAAGCAATAGCCGTGGCTTCGAAAAGGCCGTAGAAATCAAATAAGATGGCTAAACCGTGATAAGGGTCTATTTTGTGTTGGAAATTTTCCTAGTTTGATTTATGAAGTGAGTAAGGTGTATCACCACTCACGATCGAACTTCCCTACTTGCGTTAACGGCGTAAAGAACATTGGGTGACACACACGCACCGACATTCAATATTACGATTATTTTGTGATACGAGTTTGACATCATCTACCACTTCCTGATGGTATACCCCATGGTCGCTGTACTCCAGAACTCGAGGGACCCCGGGACAGATTGAGATTGCTCATAATTAGGCCAAGGGGGTCGATGTACTGAATTTTTTTTCTGGACCACGAGGCAACCCCAGGCGTTGACAAAAACGGAAGGATTCGCCTCAGTATTGCAATTGGTAACTTCCGCATGTGGAAAAGAAATGATCTCTTCGGGCCAGAAAACATCATCGATCTTGCTTATCTGTACTTCCTTTGTCTCAGGCGAAAAGTCCCATTGAAGGATAGTGCCAAGTGCCGATGAAATCGTTTTATATGTCTTAAAGGGTGGGGGAAGAATGAACAATTATTCTCCCTTCTGTTCGCCAATTACCCCTAACTCCTGCACCAAGTGGATTTTCGGGCACGAAACCTCCAAAGACATCTGTTTAAACTTACGAAGCATAACCACGTCAGATTGTGCGTGACAAAGGAAATTGACACTGCACCTATTCCGTGATAACCGTACCCCCTTTAAAGCTCGAGGAACCTTTGAGGGACACGTGCTCAGGCCCTGACGTAGGAGGAAGTCTTCGAGGGGGTACCGAAAGTGCACCTCTTGACGTGACGGGTGTGATACGTGAGTCGATAACGCTCTCACCATACACTATCCCGTTGTAGGCGGTTCTCCTGTTAAAAGAGGTTGCAATGCCGGACGTCCTCGCCACACTGGAGGATGTTCAATAACGGGATGTGTTAAAAGGGCAACTGTTCAGAATGATATGTGTGTGTTTACAACACATGATAAGGACTGTGGGGAACTGTTCGACTTAATAAACAGAAGAAAGACCGTCACCCCCCCCCCAACAAACTGAGGGCGCTGTTCACAACAGGAACCGAGTATCATGAAGTATACTAAACCAATCCAGGAACCATGTTTTGTGAGAACCATGTTTTGTGGCCAAATACGTATACTTTTCTATCAATCCGGCCTCCCCCACCGTCCATTAATATTTAATAGAAAATAGGACAACTCGTGAAATTCGAATGTGATATGGTGTTCTGTTTGCGGGTTTGTTTCCGTTGGAGCCAAAAAACAAAAAAACAAAAACACCAATTGTCGCTTTCTCTTCTGGCTCAAAATATGCCTTTTCTCATTGCATTTTGGGTGCTATGGTGATAGGCAATGGGGTACCATCGAAGCAAAGCTGGTTTTGGTTTCGCAAAATGTTAAAACTGGCAAATCTTTGTTGTAACGGGATTGGATAAAACAACTTGTAAATCTCAGTTGAGTTCAGACGTCAAAGTATGGGTTTGTGGTTGGGGAGGAGACGGACAGCCTGATGGTTAGTCGAGGCGCATGTTGCATCCCAACCCTGCCAGCACGAAAAGTAAAGGAAAAAAAAAAACCTCGAGTTATTGCGAAAGTCTCCCTTTTTTGTATAACTGCGGCAGCTAATTTGCATGCTTTGCATAATTATGTGCATATATTTAACTTTTCAATGTGACAGTCAGAATAGTAAAAATGTGACAGTCAGAATCTCTGACCTTTAAAACCTCGTACAGACACTTCACTTGTCACGATTGGATGCTAAGATACAGAGTTATTGCGAAAAATCTACTTTTGTATAATGGCGGCAGCTAATTTGCATATTATGCATTTCTGAACTCTATCCACTGGTTATATTCAAGTAGACTTTTAGTATGGTGCTCAGGGGACATCTCTGAAACGTACATTGGAAGTAAAACCTCGTATTTGGGGTGACAGTTATTGACCAAGATGCATGACAAACATTCCCTAAAATTGTTATTCAGAACGGTATTTTGTCATGAGCCGGAAGTGTAGCTTAGAAGCTTGTCGATCATATTTTTAATTACCTCCATAGTTTAAGCGTACTTTCTTTAAACTAAACAGTCCACGGTCAAATTTAACATTAAGCCGATATTTGTTAATGTTTTATAGATATTTTGATTTTAACGTCATAATTATTTTTGTACTGTTTGTTTTTTCTTTGTTTCTTTGTTTGTTTTTTATTAGATTTATAATCTGTAAAAATTTCAAATAAATACAAATTTTAAAGGAAAACAAGTGTTTAACTTCACTATATAAAAAATCGATGTCCCAGTAACCGTTTAGAATGTGTTTTTTTAGCTTGGCAACTTTCAATTTAAAATTGTGTAAGAGCTAAACAAGTGATTTGTGTTCGCAGTTTAATAAAAAAAAAACGAACAACAACAAACACAAACAAACAAAGCGGAAAAAAACGTGAACCCACATTGCCATAATCTTTTGAATTGCAGACGACTGATATGAATGAAAAGTATTCACAAATGACGCTAGTTTCTCCCTTTAAGAATAAATATGTACAAATGCTGTAGACAATGACAGATCAGCGAGGACCTTTCGCTCGACGAAAGTACAAATAGAAGAGAATCTACCAGGAAGGAGAACAGAAAACTACATGACTGGCACCCCCAAATGGAGAGGAGCATTCGACCAGTTGCCTTCATTAGTTTCCATAAAAGTTGCGGGAAAAAAAACGAACGTACCACGGCAATGTTTTGTATTCTCCGCTAAACCTGAACGACAATGCTGTTTCCATCAGTCTTTTTGTCGGACCCAAAACTTCTGACATCAAGTAGAGCGTCATAGCTTATCGCAGTGTGTCGCACAGCAGGCACTTGCCGACTCGCAGGCTACAAGTCGTTTGCGGTAACCACACTCAGGACAAGCTACTCCAGCGACCAGTATCCGTACTTTTCATGGAGAAAACAAAAACAAAAACCCAGACGTACAGACTATGAAGGAGATCCAGTTAATGGAAAAGCCACAATACACACTTATATTGGGCACATCAATTTAATGACATGGTCAACGACTCCAACGAATACTACATACTCTCTGCTGTTTTGGAAACACGATAATTTGTGATTTTTAATTTATTTTAACCACACGATGTGTGATAAGCATCGCATGTCAGCGCATCCGAGTCCTGCCAAATACAACTACTTAGGCGGGATTCGAACCAACAACTCACGTATTCTAGTTTATACCACTAAACCACCAAAGTATGCCCGGTGACGACACGCCAGTTCAAGTCCAGCAATTGACAGTGGGAACCACCACAACAAATTAAATTACGAAGACTCGTTGTTTTAAGTCAACGCATTTTGTTTCTTGTGTTGTTGTTGTTGTTGTTGTTGTTGTTGCTGCTGTTGTTGTTGTTGTTGTTGTTGCTGCTGTTGTTGTTGTTGTCGTCGTCGTCGTCGTCGTTGTTGTTATTGTTATTGTTGTTGTTGTTGCATATTCTACCACATCCCGGGTATGGAATGTTAGCAGCTTAACTTTATTGAAAGTTGACAAAATCAAATGGAAACTTACACTTTAAACCATTCTTCAAGGTTCGTATTTTGAAAACAATAGACTGGGGCCTGTAGATACCTTTATCGTGGTTCAGGCACCTTGTTTTTGCTTCCCTTCTTATCAATATAACTAAATCGAGGCTAGAAGGGCAAAGTAATCTGGTGCCTTTCTGACTGATGTCAATCTGTAAACGTTGTAACTGTTGTAAACAAGGAACTAGACACACTACGGTTGCGGCCCCCATCGTTGTAATTCCCAAACTGCGGTACAAACTAAATTGATGAGAATAAAGTGCAATTTAAAACAAGGCGGGTTACAGTCTACAAGTTATATCCGTCCATTGAAAATGATAACATTCATCCATAACATAGCCACAGTGAGATCAACCGTCATTAGTGACGTCGTTACTGTTTCATCGCCGGATCCTTTGGGAAAGGTGTTAGCGTTCATTTAGCGGCAACAGCGCTCTGGTCACGTGACCCACAAGGTTCACAGAGTGGCGTCCAAACTCAACGGACACCGTATCCCCGGTCTGCAACAGCGCTCTCTAATGTGTCATCCACGGCAACAGCAACGCCACTAAAAAAAAAATCACCGTTTCTGACACCACCTCCAAAAAAAAAAGAGAGGTCTGATTTGTGATCGTGGGTGCTTGGTCGTCACATTGAGGGTGTGTGTGCGCGTGTGTCAGGAACCTTACTCTGCGGGATAGGAAGACCGATTCACCCGTAAGTGCGACGCCAACATCCAGCATCTTGGTTTCCTGGTGTACACAACAATAGTGGGTATTTATACCGGGGCGATCTCACAGTGGCGCGAAGCTCAGCTGTCTTCAGGCTAGACTTGACCGTAAACGAGGCAGCGTAGTGAACCTTGTCATTGTGGAAGTGTTTCCACCGGAAAAGACCCAGAAGAAAAAAAAGGGGGACCTTGTTTTCTGTTCTGAAAATAGAAGTGAAATAATTGTTTACTGTTCCTTTTTGGGCACTTCATTATGTAGCGGGTATGTTTTCTCCTACTCAACGGCCAGGAAACAGCAACATTTTATAGGTGGAGTTCGTCGGATGTCTTGCGTCAAAAAGTATTAGTTCGTTGTTACGGCTAAACAACATTCGAAGCGTGCACTTCCACACGATTCCTTCTGATAAACTTATCGAAGGGGGAGACGAGAGCGATAATGTGGGTACACGTCAATCCCGTTTAGCCTTGTCATCAGTCTGAGATCAGCAGAAGTATCATCGGCTAATGACCTAACAGCCAAGGCATCAGTGAGAGTATAGGGCCGAGTTGAGACCTCCAAGGAAATACCCGAATTGCTTGTATTAAGCAAGCTCCAAGAGAAGGGGGAGAAAAAAAAACTTTGGATTATCACGCGTCTAAACCTGGCAGGTCCGTCCATCAATCTACGTCTCATCCCAGACGGCGTCTCCGTCCACGAGCGCGCCAATAAAGTGTCCAAAACGCCAGGTATAGGGGAGTGGGACCTAAATGGAGGCACGCCACTCGGAGAGAACGCGATCATAGCCCAGCCATGTCGACGGACAGTGAGACCGAGAGACGCGCCAGCAGCGCCGACGACGATAGCGGCCACGAGTCGGCCAGCGATCTCTCCATACGGACTAAATTCACAAACTTCTTCATCGACAACATCCTCCGGCCGGACTTCGGCAGGATCAATTACGAGGAGGACGAAGCGGAGGACGGGGACGGCGAGGACGATGCCGTGAAGAGGGACGAGTACCAGGAGAGAAAATTAGAGAATAAATCCTGCGGGAAACTGAGAACGGGAGAAGTGGTGAAAGAGACGGCGAGGAAACAAGATCACTGGCCAGCCTGGGTCTACTGCACACGGTATTCAGATAGACCATCGTCCGGTAAGATCTCATTCCTAATGTTCAAATGTTAATAGACTTAACATTTCAAGTGCTGAAATGAATCTCTTTAAAATAAAATTGAGTAAAAGCTTTTCAAAAGAACAATAATTTTCCTGAACAAGTTAATTTAGAAACAACGTAGCAACACTAAAATGTAATAACGAAGCCAAGAAAAGACATGAAACTTTAAATTTTTTTTTAAATAAAACCTGCACAAAGTACTATTTGAACTTTACCATAGAAACTGGGATGTCTTAATGTGTGGGAATCTTAAGCACAATCTTCGGAGAATAATGTTTTAATTTGCAGATCGTTCTCACAAATAATGGTAGACTAATGTGTTTAGTATGCTAGTAGGCTAATTTCACAAGTCCCACTAATATCACTAGTCGGTAATTTTAAGTTCCAACTTTGAAAGTACAGTGAAGATTTACCTTTGCACTCGTCTTGAACTCATGCAAACCGTTCAATTATAATTATTTGGGTATTGAAAATACTTAAAAGAACATTTCCTTCTATGTTTTTCATAGAAGGAACAGAGTCCACGACGAGCCCTGTTTTATCTTAAAGGGAAGCTGTACGTTTGGTAATCACTCTTGAAGTTGATGGCAATACAAACGTGCTTGGTTAGAAGTACAGCAGCTTTCGAAAGCACTTGAGAAATCATTTCACTTCGAAGTAATATGGTTATGGGGAAAATATGTCAGTTTTTATCCCCCAAAATTTGAATCTGGGAAACGTTACTGTAAAGTTGCGTTTCTCAGATTGTGTATTCCAATTATGGGTTATTCTTCCTGCGTGGACATAACCGCTCTGGATTTTCGGCGATATCTCAAAAACGCCAGCACCTTTTGAAATACAAATTTCAGAGGTAGGTTTTATTGTATATATTTACGTTTATATAGGATTAAAACAATCGAATGGTTCCCAAAAACCAAAGGTATACTATGCATTTGATATAGATGTGTCGTCAATTCAACATACATGGAATGTATTGATTAGTTCGTGTATAGGGCCTATGATGTGAGTTTGCACATTGATTATACTATCTGCCTCTGCGGTGTCGATTTATAGCACAGCATAACAATTTAGAAATTTACATAAATCTTTGGGCTTTATTGGTATTTTAAAATGTGTAGGAAGAGGAGTAAAAACCAAATCCAATCTGCTATAGTTTTCAAGCAAAATGAAAGACAACTGGTGAATAATCCATCAAATTATATGGTGAAGTATAACATCAAAAACGGTTTATGTTTTGTCAAAGATTTTTGTCGCTTGCTCATACGTGCTTATTTCAATTGCTCCAATCAAAATAACCAGTGATTCTTTGGTCATTAAGTGCTATTTTTTCGACGTTGACATTATTTTTAGGCGGAGATAATATTTCTCTTGAGAAATATTTGCCAAATTATTTCATAGATTCTATTTCTATTGATACTGTTCCATGTACTGTAATCAGTAAACTTTCAGAGTGAAACTACTAAGTTGTTACTTACAAGTCGTTTACATTGTAGAGTACGATCATTTAACCCTTCCTCGCTTCAAAACAAATTTAACCCAATCACAATAACTATGCACCACGCAATTTACTGAAATATGTTTATAGAAGAAATTAAAGTAGTGTACAAAAATCACAGGCCGCTGTA
>CM021534.1:17593647-17619021 GCA_010994315.2 Pisaster ochraceus
CCCCCCCCCCCCCGTGGCTACGACACTTGTTTGTAATTGTTCTAAAAAATTATAACACTTTATACCACGTTAAGTTTAAAAACAAAAATAGTCAGTTTCTCTTTTTACTTAATCAACAAAATGAGACCAATAATATGTACCTCTTTCCAATAATATGGAGTTATTGATTCTGTCCAAATGACTACGTATCGTACGTAAATGCAAAAAAGTAGTCTTGCCTCGTGCCGCCTGGTTGTAATTATGGTGAAACATTGAAGTCATTATAAAAGTTTGTTGAGTGATCTAAGTAGAGACGAACCATTATTGAACTTGTCATTTAATAGGAATATTACTCAGAGGAAATGAGGCGTTCTGGATGTTAACCATATCAAATAAATAGAGACTTCACAGCGTGCCGCGGGTAAATTACCATCTTAATTGAAACCATCCATCATAATCCAAACACAAGTATTAGGTATTTATTTTACTTGATGTGTGCGTGTGTCGATTTATTTTCTTTTTTTCCCCCCGTTATTTTGCTTATATTAAAACGTGGGCTGCGTAGCACAAAATAAGAAATACCGACCCTGAAATTTGATTCAAAGTGAAATGAAAAAGTATATAGCCTTGTTCTAATTCTGGAGTTTTTTTCCCTTAACTCAAGTCAAAAACTTTCACTTCGGGATAAAAAAAATCATTTCGTTATCACAATTATACGAGTACCAATCGAAACGGGTTTTCATTTGTTGTTATAACTGTGCGAGAACACAACAACGGTGTGTTTACTTGTTACAATTGATTTCCATTTACATCTGTCTTTTTTTATTTGTATTTGTATGTCTGTATTTTTTTCCCCATAAAGAATATACTCATTCCAACGGCATATTAATCCAAACAATGAATTTCTTAACCAATCTCGTCAAGTCAATAACGTTGATCTGCAGCCGATTTCACGAAACTCTATGGATTAATCCTATCTCGAGTTAGGACGAGTAACTAGTCCTAACTTAGGATTAATCTTAAGGTTTACATGTTACAGTACAAGGCTGGGACTCGTCCTAAGTCCTAAGATTAATCCTAAGTAAGGAAGAGTTTGGTGAAATCGACGGCAGAACTCTTAAAAGACGTAGCCTTTGGTATGCGAACCTTTGGTTTCAACTTAAATATCTATAGTTTTCAATAAAGATTAATTAAAGCTTGATGGTACAACATCAGTTGATAAAAGAAATTGGAATGTTCATTTCAAATTCTTATAACAGTCGAAACTGAGATAGCATTTTCAGGGGGAAATAGTTCAAGCTTAAATATTTAATTTGTTTTATGATTTCATCTTAAATATATGCAATGATTCTGTAATTTCTAGCAAAACTTATTTTGATTTAGTGGTTGTTTTTTTGAAAACCATCAGTTTTAATCTGATGGAAGAGTAAAGACAAAATGTTCTCGTTGTACTTCATCGGGGGTAAATGTATAGGAGATTGATATAGGAACCATATGAATTTGAAATTGAAAGAATCCTTCATGCCGGTCACGTCTTCCTGATGGCTCCAGGCTGGATGCCGACGAGAATCTGAACCGATGTATTTTCGACACCGGGAGATGTTGAGTTAGCTTGCTCCGCGTGTCTGATTTGTTTAAAAGGGAAAGTGAGTAATTGGTGTGTTTAGATGAATAAATTAACTTCCATCCTCTAGTTTTTTTAAATTAATTTTATTAAACACAGAATACAACCAAACTAATGACAACATTCATCAAAGTTTCGTTTTAAGTGTGCATGAAAGCAACAACAAGCTGGTTTGGTTTTGTCAAGAATGTGCTATTGCAGCGGCAATCAAATTGCAATAACTTAGTGTTTTGCAGCTCTTCAAATACAGGTTTTTTTTACGTTGAAAATGATTCAGACAAAATAGTATGTCCTAGGGGGAACGGCACTGATTGTTATAACTTTGTTGAGCTTAATAACTAACGGAACTTTTCCTAATGAGTCTTATGTACTTTGTCTTTGAGATGGTCTTTTTCAAGGTGACTCAATAATGATTCACATACAATTTACAAGTATCAGTCGCGAAGTATTTTATGTATATATATTTTAAAATTACACAATCCAACATCACAATTAGTGCGCCAACAACAGGAGGAATATGAAATTATGAAGATTTAGGTTTTTAGATGTGGGAGGAAAATCCCAAATGGAGAAACCCGACGCAATGCAGGTAGAGTCTGAAAACCCAATCCACAAGGCGCCGGTCTGAGGTGGGATTCGTACCGGGGTCCACAGAGGTGAAAGTCAGGTGAAAGAAATCACTTAGCCAACCTGATCCCCGGAGTGTTAAAAAAAAGGAATAGCATTGACTAAATAAACGGCAGTTAGGTTTGCCAGGTGCTTTGTAAAGGATACCATAAACATTGATGACATAGGGTTAAACATTTGAAGAAATTATAACATTTAATTTATTCTCTGAGAACCATGTCAAAATTTACGATTCTTAAAAAAAGGCAAAAACATCTATCGTCGGCAACCGAATAAAGGAAACCCGCTTCGCAATTTCATTTACACACTTCCGATTTGTGTGGTTTACAAAATACCATCATTAGCTTATCTCCATTTTCCACTTGGTCTTTTTTCCTTTCTGTAAAACAAAAAATAGTTGAAATGTTTGTACTATTCAAGATTTAAAATATTATTAAGTACATCCCTAAACTTGTCTTCACCCCCAGATACCTTTAAATCTCTTCAGACCTTCTTCTTTGATAATTATTTGATAAAGTCAAGTACGAAACAAAGTTTCGGGGTATATCTTTGTCATCAACTTCACACTAAATAACTTTTTTTTAAAGTATCTATATAAAAACCAACCCTGTCGCCTATTTAGATATATGTCACACGTCCAAGTCAGTGACAGGGCGACGTCAGCCGTTTCCGTGAACAATATTCGTAGCTCTGTGCAGGTTCTTTGTTTTAAGGTAAATATCCAGAAGCAACATCAGTGATTATTGCAGGTTTGGCCTAAGTGCCTTCATGGTGAGAGACGAATGAGGGGGTGGAGAGGGGGGGGGGGTTGGCTGATGAGAGGTGAATAATGATACATACCCGTTTTGGTTCACGTATCATAAATTCAAGAACGGCTTCCGAAGATCGCGAAGAAAGTTTGTTTTATTTTATTTTATTTCATTTTATTTTATTTTATTATTTAGTTGCATTGTTTTTAAGAATGGCTTTTGAAATATTGCAGAAGACAACTTTTTATTCTATCTTATTTTTGATTTTCATTTATTTTAATGTCACTTTAATCCGGGGTAACATTTCTCAGTAGGTCTTATAGTCCTACATTGGTTTAAAAACATGGCAACTCACAATCAAAGATTTCGTTGCCAGTAAAGTGAAATATTATTGGATACTTTAGCAGGGCA
Organism: Pisaster ochraceus; assembly: GCA_010994315.2. NCBI lineage: Eukaryota > Metazoa > Echinodermata > Asteroidea > Forcipulatida > Asteriidae > Pisaster > Pisaster ochraceus. The sequence continues at coordinate 17,597,038 of CM021534.1, forward strand.
CCAGTGGAACGGTTCAATCTTTGCGGCATTTTAGTACGGCGTTTACGATCAAGAGTCCAAGCCGGTGTCTCTCGCACTGTTTGACAAACAGACTTCCAAATACATCAAGTTCCCGTCTCACTAAATATTTGACGACTCTGTTAAGTCCATCATTGTATAAATACCGTGCACTCATCTATCATTCGACGTCGTTAACGTGAGGTTTTTTTGACAACACCCCGAAAGAGAAGACAAAAAGGGAAACAAGAGGTTGTCGCGGCGAGGGGTCCGGGGTCCACGGGCCGCGGTGGCCCCCATCGGTCGGGTCCGTGGTTCAAGGTACCTTCTCCGTGGCACCGCGTGCACCGAGAATTAAACCCATCATTTCTCCAACCAATGAGGCAGCACACGTCTCTATAAATCACACCTTGTGTCAGACTGCAGCTCGTGATGTACTGATTTATTCATACACCAGACATCAAGTTCTGATTTGTTCTCCATTTTCTCTCGCTCCTTCTCTCCGAACAACCGAAAAGAGGGGCAGAGCTTGCAAAAAATGGGATACGTGTAAATGAGTCATCGTGGTTGTTTTGGGTTGTGTTTGTATTGATGCTGCTGTTGTTGTTGTTGTTGTTGTTGTTGTTGTTGTTGTTGTTGTTGCTTTTGTTGCTGGTGCTGCTGCTGTTGTTGGCGTTGTTGGTGCTGTTGTTGTTGTTGTTGTTGTTGTTGCTGTTGTTGTTGTTGTTGCTGTTGTTGCCATCGACGTCGTCGTCGTTGTTGTTTTTGTTGTTGTTTTTGTTGCTGTTGTTGTTATTGCTGTTGTTATTGCTGTTGTTGTTGTTGTTGTTGTTGTTGTTGTTGTCGTCGTCGTCGTTGTTGTTGTTGTTGTTGTTGTTCCTTCCTCTTCTTCGCCAGTTACATTGATTTGATGTGATTTGTTTAAACTATACAGGATTGGTAGAGCTCTCAAAATGTGTTCATGTTTTGTGTGATCAACCATATGAACTTACAAACCTGTGAAATTTTGGGCATAATCCATCGTGTGAACCAGGAGAAAATAGTAAAAAACATGCATCCTTGCTCTATGTAAAACCATTGTCTTTAATGTTTGGTTTATCACCCTAAATCAGCTGCTGCGTTTTTTTGAGGTTTTCTTTCAGATAGACCCTACAGTTTTCTTGAATGTGACTTTATTTCAGAGGGAAATATTTAACAGAAACAAAGTGGTTCTAGTGGGAATTTCATAATCAGTAAGCTTTCAGACTAAAATTAAACAATGATGTTTTTATCCTTACCAATCCTGTATAATACCTTTATAACATAAATTTCATGTTAAAAAAAGAAGACCACATTATTGTGTTGCTTGAGAAAAGTATTAGACACCGGGCAGAATAATCAAAATGTATATGTACTGTGAAATATAGGTAATTATGTTCAATGTGGATCTTGATAGGGACGGTATACGTAACTATTTACGTCATTTTATAAAAAATGAATATTCACGAGTTTGGCACCAAGTCTGGAAAGTGTACGTTCCGAAACAGAACAAAAAGAAGGTCGTTTATTTGTGACAGGGAAAAGGAAAAAAATGAACAGTCAAGAGGTGCTGTTTGCTAACGAGGCACCCCGGACTCCCTCATCGGGTAGTTGAGCGCCATAAGCTCCCTGAAAATCCACAGACTGGAGCGATGGGAGTAACAGCTGTCTGGGTGGGCTGCTGTGACCCTTCGCTGCTCCCCCTTCGCCCGCCCGGTCACCCTTCCAGCTCCGTCAAGCCGGTCTCGAGGTTGTCTTCATGTAGACGGAATGAATGCACCGCCAACGACCCCGCGTTTACCAAGCAAGCCGAAGGGCTGCAGCCCGTGCGCGCTGAGAAACAGTAATGAAGTTAGTGCCCTGTGGTGCAGAAACAATCAAGCCTTACCGTTTTTATACATATTTCTCCTTCCCCCCTTCTTCTTCTTCTTCTTCTTCTTTTTTCGTGGGGGTGATATTTTCTATAGGTGGTCCAGTTTGAAACACAGGAGTTACATTGACATGAAACGCCGCAGGACCAGTCTTGGTCTGTGTTTTTGAAGTCGTGCCGGTGGTGATTGCCTCGGATATGAAACACCTCCCGTGGTAATCAGCACACGGTTATTATCCGAGGCCGCCAGGGTATCGCAGGCTAGAGAGAGGTAACGCAATCCTCTAGAGGGTCTCTGACGGTCGCAAACTCCTGCCCCGATGACAATGACACAGCTGGGTTTATTATTGCAAGAGGATGCATAGTGACATACAACATCATAGCACCTATTTCTTCAGGCGTTTATTCCTCCTTGCGAACTGTACGAGTTAAATGTTTAAAGGCCGTCGCGATTTGCGCGGTTGTATCCGTCGTGTTGTGGTCGCCATGCTCTTGCGCACAACATCAGACTGCAAAGTTGCTCAAGAAACAAAAATCTTAAGCAGTTCCCCATTCTTAAATGTCATACAATCATCTTAAAGACATCAAAAATCATTTTTAAAACTGTGGTCCTGTAATATTTTTCATCCTACAAGCTGAAACATTATTTGAAAATATGGTAATTCCAAGCTACGCGTTCAATGAAAATAGATTCCATTCTCATTCAACGCTTTCTCATCACATTGACCAATTGTTTCAAACCTTACAGTGCGACGTGATTTGCTTGATGTTAGAAAGTAGTGTTGGAAACTCCATTATAGTTTGTAGATAACGACTTCAGTAGCCCCCTTTTTTCCATCGCCATGAGCCCATATCACAGAAAAACAGTCGTCATGTAAGTTGACAGTAATGCATGTTTATTGATAATCAACACAGCTTGTATTATACCAAACGACTAAAACATTAATGCACCGGAGTAAATTATAGGGCCATGGGAATGCACAATTTGACAATAACCATACAACAAACCGCCACCACAAACGCTGGTCCGATCCGAGCAGAACTCTAAACCGCCTTTTACACAACCCCTCAATCTTGAACTCCCAGCAGGACGGGCTGTGTTAAGTCCAAGGGCAATGGCAAAGCGAAAGGCCCCACGGGACCACTTAGCTCAGTCCGCTTCAGGACAGTCGTTCTCGGAGTTTCCATTATACCGGTCTCTCGCGCCTGTTACCTCGCCGAAAGACAACCTCAGAAAATACTAAGAAGTACAAAGCGGATAAAAATCAGGCATGTTATGTATATCAGAACCTAAGGTAGGCCTCCTGACTGTCAAGGTGTTTCGACTTTTCAAACAACAGTTTGAATTTCAAAAACAGATATTTTCGAAAGAACTTTTACGTTCATAAACTAATTACATTAGATATAAATGAAACACCAAGCACCATTTAAGTCTGCTGTTGATAAATCAACACTGTGTGATTAAACATGTGGATCAATTATTATCACATTTTGAAACCAAAATAAACATATCATTACAGCCACTACGTTCTTCAAACCAAAAGAGGGTCTGGAACCTGGAGACATAAATCAAGCACGGCACTCTCCTAGTTAATTAAGTGATTTGAATTTTATGACTTCCATAAAAATGTCTTCATTCCGCAAACCGGAGTAATGATGGCTTGGCGGTTAAAGTCAATGTTGTCACGAATAACAACCCTAGATTTGTTTTATGACATCGGCTTCGAGTTTCCATCCAAGAAAAACAAGAAAAATGCCTAATATTCTAGTGAAGTCTCGGAGGATGGTGTGTTTTGATGTATGACAGACCTACGAGATCGCAGGGAGTGCTGTTTACTCTGACTCGTTGAATTGCCGGTATGCTTCTGAGGCGAGAGATAGGGGACGGAAAGCTTGTGCCTGTCCGGGGGAAACTACGGGCAATTATGTTTAATCAACATAGCCGATTTGTATACAGATTTCCCTTGATAATTTGCACCACGGGGGACAACTTTGCAAACCGTGTTCACTATTTTTTGGGGGGCCGGGTACCAAGAGCTCAAAGACTGTTTACGATAGCATGCATTGCTATATTGAGTAACGTATAATTATACCAATGTCAATGTACGGAAATGCTGTGTTGTTTCGATTGTGCTATTTTTGACTCTAATATAAGTTCCCCGATACACCTGTAGGTATTGTGAGACTTTCTTCTTCGACGATATGGAAAGGGACAAGTGAAACAGCCTTAAAATAGAGCGTGCTGTTTTGTTTCGCATAGTCATTTGTTCGACAGCTAATATAGTGTGGCAACAAACAGAATGGAAAAGTTCTAATCGGTAATTTAATACGTTTCTTTCTTTCTTTCTTTCCTATAATGCATGCAGGACCACGGACCAGACGCTTGAAGCCTCGCTCCTCCCAGTCATCGACTGACAGTAGTAGCGACGTGGCCACGCGCAGAGAGGAAAAGCGCCCTCGCACGGCCTTTAGCGCCCAACAGCTTCAGCGGCTCAAACACGAGTTCCAGCAGAGCAACTACCTGACCGAGGAGCGCCGTCGCGGTCTGGCGGCCGAGCTCAGGCTGAACGAATCCCAGATTAAGATTTGGTTTCAGAATAAACGGGCCAAGATCAAGAAAGCTAATGGGTTGAGGAATTCGTTGGCCTTGCAGTTGATGAAACAGGGATTGTATAACCACTCCACAGTGGCGATCACTGCCGCGGAGAACCCGCCAAACGAAAATACCGTCAAATAGAGAGCGTCAACTCATTATTATTCAGAGTATGGGTAAATCTTTTACGGAACAGTGAAGCAGATTGTGATGGTTGAGAATTTGTCCGATCCCATTAGGTATCGAAGACAATGGTGTGCAAATTCCACATAATGCGAACACCGTTAGTCTCAAAGACAGGATTGGTATAAGGATAAAAAACATCATTGTTTGATTTTAGTCTGGAAGCTTACTGATTTATGAAGGATACTGTGAACAATTTTGTTTCTGTGAAATATTGCCCTCTGAAATGAAGTCATATTCGAGAAAACTGTATCTGAAAACCTAAAAAAAGAAAGAAAACGCAACAGATGATTTCGGTTATTACAACCAAATGACAACATGATTACATGCTGAAAATTGTGCGTGGTTTTTCAGTATTTTGTCCTGACCCATACAACGGAGCAAGCCCACATTTTTACAGGTTTTTTTTTTTAATGTATTATGGGTTGATCAAACAAATTAATATGAACACTGTCTGCGACTATATTGTCAGCTCTACCAATCCTGTGTAATATACATTTAACATGCGTAAAATCATTGATTAATTGGGGGATGAACTTCTTCATAATGTACATTTAAAGTAAACTTTATCTACCGAATTCCGTTTTCATTCCAGAGTTGCACGACTGTACACTTATTATCATCTTTGTTTCCACAATGGTCAATGGAACAAGTGCTAACTTACCTGGAACGAGGCTTTTCGTAGGCCTGCGTATTATCGTATGCTTAACACTTTTTAAAAGCTGAACACACGATGTCAGTTTGATCAATCGCTGTTTAAAAAAAAAACATAATTATGAGCAGTGACACGCATCATGGCTTTGGCGTTTATTTTTAGTAGGTCATCTTTTGAAGTCCTCTTCTTGTATCCCTTGCCCCTATTTTTGCCATCACCTTGATTGGCCTGTTTTATGGCCTTTTGATTGGCAATAATTTAAAAAGCTATGAACTCAAAATATTATTCTCATAAATTGTGACCTGTTCACGGACAACTACATAATTAAGAATCCGATTTCTGAATCTCTCCTCTCAGAACAGAATAGTTGTCGATCAGATCAGGCGAGTCCGAGTCCGACTACTCGATGTCGAGTCTGAATACTCGGTGTCGAGTCCGGGTACTCGGTGTCGAGTCTGATTCTGAGAATTTGCGAGTTCAAGTCACACTTATGTCTAGTTCCGAATTCCAGCAGATTTCGGGTACAATTGATGCCACACTGGGTCCCGCAGACTTAATACATCGTGTCTCAAAACTCATGAGATATGAGTATCGATTCTGAGTAATTAAGCAGTTCATCAACACCGAGTCCAAGTGCCTCAAAAGTTGCAAACACTGCTGGGTATCTTTTGTATCCACGCTGAGTTGTATAGTTGATGTTCCTAACTAAGCAAAGCTGGTGTCATTAGTGTTGAGTCCGAGTATCGAATCCAAATACATGTACTCATTCCATCCAGTCGCAGTTGCAAACAGATAGTTCAGTTTCATAGTGTTCGGCAGTTAAAATAATTGATTCAAATCCCTTCCGTTTGTGTCGATGTGCACACTGAGGGACTTACAACGTTAGGTGGCAGCAGAGTTATCGGTGGAAACAGTTGTTCTCGAAAACGTGCGAATGCTCAGGGCTACGTCAGCAATGGAACTTTTTTGGGACCACTTTGGTCCCACGTACATTGCTTTAAAGCGTGAAGGACACAAACTCGCGCACTATAATGGGTCCCAATGTTGGATTACGCACGGGGACTTGCACAGTCTGAAGCCGTGATGTCTGCTGCCATCTAGCGTTCCAAAAGTGTACTTTTGAATTGGAACGTGATATTAAGTATGAATGACTTCACTCTTTGTGTCAAATGCTTGGAAAAAAATCAACACAAAAACCCCAGTCAGCTGCATTTCCTCTTTCCTGTAAATTATTATTGTGCGTGCAAGGAGATAAATGAATTATAACTGAAATGATGTTAAACTGTAAATAATAACTGGAGACGAAAAAAACATTTAAGAGATTTTTAAAAGATATTATTCGCGGATGACTTAATCAATTTATTCATGAAAAGAATGAATACCCTTAAAATGAGTAAATAATTTGTGTTCAAAAAGAAAGGGCTGAACATACAGTATTTTATTTTTTACTTCATTTATTTGTTTATATATTTGTTTATTTTTAAATGATTTTTTTTTCATTTATTTATTTATTTATTTGTTTACTTATTGTTATATAACTTTTTTATTTATGTTGTTTTTGTATGTGTTGTTGTGTTGTTGTTGTTGTAGTTGTTTGTTGTTGTTGTTGTTGTTGTGTTTGTTTGTTTGTTTGTTGTTGTTGGAGGGGGGTTGGGGGGGTTGTGTCTCCCGTTCGCCCACTCCCTTCTTTTCTGGATTCAAGTTAATGTTTCTGTGAATATAAGTGATTGGAATTAAAATGTAAAGTTCCGATGACAAGTAGGTTGCACACAAAAATGGACTTAATGTCATCATTTTTGAGGAAAAACACAACAAGTGTATTTTTCGCCTTGCAAAGTTTCTAATCCTACTTTTTATAAGGTGAAAGTTGTACATCCCAATCTATAATTAGGCTGCACCCAATTACGAACAGACCCAACTTTCAAGTAGTTACTGAAAGCGGGGAAGGTAAACCATAGCTGGGTCATTTGCTCAAGTTGGGACGTAAAATTGGGTCAACTTCGTCCGACCTACATTTACCGTTGTATCGGATAGCAGGGTTTGATGTTGTCGTTTAACTATTGTTAATTAAGACGTTAATGTTGATTAATTTTAATAAAGCATGTAAATAATAAGTGTGAAATATAAACTGTGATTTCTGTTTCTTTGCCATTGCCATGTTGAAGACACTGACCGCTAGTCTCACAAAGATCTGTTATTCTGTGCATCTACACCCCATTGGAAACCCCTTCTTCAAATCGGGATATAATGATCTTAAAATGAAGGAACCCGAACGCGTGGGTTACAAGAAACACCACTAGAGGGCGTGCTCACCATAACGCGTCGCGAGGGTTTCTTTTCAACAAGGAACCGTTTACTAAAAGTGGACAATCATAATTAACCACTGTGGAGGTGAACAAACAATAGGACCTCCAGAACCATTCTTGGATATAAACGTGGGTTCGTCGGCGAGTAAGTCCTTCGGCACAAGTCATGTGATTATGTAAACATTTCATAGTTAATACATACTCTATTATTTGATGCATCCTCTACCGGTATCTGAATATGGTGTTCAATGATGGTAATAAACACTTGCAAAGTGACGAGAGCCGTATAGCAAGTCATGGAGAAGTCGTCAAACCAGTTCCATTTCTAAAGAAAGACAAAAAGGGTGCCAAAAATGACAGCCCTTATTCTTCCACCGTGGTCTATGCACGTGATGAAACCTTTCGCATTACACAATATTCTTTTGTGTTTTTCCCCAACACTTTTACCGTATTGAGCCGCACGGGCCACGACATAAAACCAAAGCTCATTAAAGCAGTTTCCCTCTCGTAAATCGTGTAACAAAAGAAACACCCAGACCCAAATTCAGAATTGTGAAGAGGAAAAAAACGATAACCTCAGCAATAATGTGAGAGGAAATGGCCTAAGCTTTCACCTCAATTCGCCTCAACAATGAGGTGTGCATTATGTTTCCTACATGCTCCGTTTTTTTAATGTATTTTGTATGTTATCTATTAAGTATTTTTTTCTTCTTCTAATGTATATTTTTTTCTTCTTCTAATGTATATTTTTTGTCAATCGAGGTCGGGAGGAATAGCCTTAGCAGGCGAACAATTCACAACTCTGCAGGTTGACTTTTTTAAAGCGCGAAATTGACTAGGACCCTGCCGTGCGGAAAATTGAGAAAACCGGTCGGTGGTTTGATATTTGTCAGTGGTTTGCAATTAGCCCACATCTATCTACAAATGGGAATAACAGAGCCATAGCTGTGTTGAAAGTACGGAGCTCCTGAAGGAACAGATACAAAAAATAAACAGGTAAAACAAATAAATATAAACAAAAGTCTAAATAATTCCGTTCCCTCGAAATACAAGTTCGAAATGTTTGCGTTTCCACAAATTAACTGATTTTGTTCCCTCAAAAAAATAATATTTCGAAAAAACTAATTAATATTTCGGAAGTCAAGTCTTGATCTCGGGTTTTCTTAAATTGTTGATTTGTTAAATTTACATAACTATCATTTTCACAGCTAAATTGTACTTTCCAACAAAATGATATCATTCCGATAGCCATAATAAGCTAAGTTAAACTATCATATTTGAAGAATAAAATCGTGCACACGTAAAACTAAAAAATGGTGGGATCAACTCGGTCCTGGATGTTGGAATTATCGCGCGAGACTAGCGCAGTCTATGGGCCGTGGTGAGACAGACTGACGTCATACACGACGTGCCTGGCTTATACAGCCAGAACAATGCATGTAATCGAAGTCTCGTGGGAATTTCCGTTGCCATGATCGCATTGTCTTTTACTGCTTTCCCATCAGTAATTGAAAGATCGCAAAACACCCTTCATTTGGCCATTGCCACGTTTTTAAATGACACACCCTGCTGAGTCAAATACATCGATTTGCTAAAACAGCAGGAAAAACCGTCACAGAAGTGGCGTGTTATTTCTTGTGGAAATAGTTAACAATGAAAGCCCCATGTATTTTCATAGCAAGCCCTTTACTCTTGAAACATCCCCCTTCCTAAAATTTTTTTTAAAAAACTAAACAAAATAAGTAAGTTATTTAATTAATAAATAAATAAATCTGCACGTTAAATTATTCATGGGAGACAACAGTTGCTCTGGTGCACTTGTCATTACCTTGGTGCCCCTTTTAAAAGAAGCGCCGTAACTAGGGTAACATTTTAGGGGGCACAAGGGGGTGCACTATTTTTTTCTAGGGACCCATTTCTGGTCAGGTTTCCGCTTGCCTCTTTCTTAAAAAAAGCTCCTTTTTAGCGCATTTTGTATTTCTTTTACTATTTTGTATAAGGTAATCTGGCGTTAGTGTAAAAACAAATACATGTACACTGTCTGCGTGTAAATGGGAAAAACATCGATATTGCTACATTAATTCGAATAAAAAAGTTACATTTTACTTTGAAAATACCCAGTCCCAAAAGTTCAAATTTCAAATGGGGGGGGGGGTAGGGGGTAGGGGGTGAAGACAGACATAAATAACTGGTGTCACACCCCCACACCCGTGCCCCACACCCCCACACCTTCAGCCCTGAAGTTACACCACCGTTTAGTATTACAGAAGTTCGGGACAGTTGTTACCGATGGGAAAACTGCCACGAAAGAAGTTTCCGGACTGCAAAGTTTGTGTATGTGTCTTTTTTTAGAGAACAACAGTGCGTGAAAAGGTACATACAACTTATTTACGTTTATTAGGCAGCTGCTTTCGCAATGAAAATCAACGTAATTTAATTGGCGAAATAATTTCCAGCTGTCTTCTCCCTGAGCGGGGAGAGAGGTACAGAAACTTCTTGGAAGACTTCTGTCCATCTTCCTTTTTGTCAACTCGAATTCTTTGAAGCGTTGTTTGTTATCTTCCCGTGCAGGCACCCATGTCTTTTCTCTTGTTCGATTATTCTGGCTGAACACGTTTATGTTGGTCAGTAAAGAGAAAGAAAAAAAAGAAGAATAATGGACGAGTTCCCATCGCTCGAGAGATAAGTTGCGTCTATCAGCGAGTCCGGCAATGGGTCACACAATGGGGCGCTTTCACGAAGGCGTGGGTCCCGTGCCGACAGGCTAGATCTCAGTTCATCCCTCCAAGCAACAAAGGCAACATCCCTTTGTACTTGGGAAAATTCGTTATCTGTTTGAGCGAGAGCAACCATGTGGGGGTTGCTGATAGCGGCAGACAACGGGGCCGGGAGGCCGATTCGACGGTCGAGCTTAATTCATTGAAGGCCCACACAAAGACGGGAGTCAAAATCTTTGAAGAAAATGAGAGCGGGTGGGAAAAACAAAATCAGGGAATTGCAAAAAGCCAACCTCTCCAGATGCGGTCAAGTCAGGGTCGATAAGTGACGATTGGATCTGGGTATACAATCGAGGATTACATGGAAATCTTAGATATTGGCAAAACAGTTCATAAGAAAGTAAACACAGAGATGGATAAGCTTAATGTGGGCCGACTTCCAACAGGATGGTTGTAGTTTTCCAAAAGAAACTGCGGCATAATATATGAAGAAACAGAATCAGAGTCAGAGATCAAAAGAAGAAACACCTTAGAAATGTTTTGCCTTGTGTTGCTGTTGTAAACATTTGCATAAAAATAGGCTTTGTAAGATTCGATAAAACAACTTATGTTTAAACAATGTTGTGCTCATGGCGCTGTTTTATACGAAAAACATAATTGAAAAATGTGGCTAGACGTTGTTATGCATTGGTATTTTAAAAATCTTTTAATTCAGTGCAATTCGTTTTGGGGGGATAATTTAAATGACGTTTCAAGAAATGTGAATATTTTGAAACACACACCTCAGTACGCTTAAATTAGACGAATGAAACAATCAGCCATTAGCTTGAATAATTATGATGTTTGATCGAAATTGTACAAACTCCTGGTCACTGATCGACCAACTAAAAAAAATCCCGGATTGTTCAGGCCTGTCGCAGTGTGGGGATATATAAGATCGAAAAAAAAGAGGACAACTGCATTTCAGATTTCTAATTTACAAAACGTAGAGAAAAAAAGCACCACCCAAACCGTTAAATCTACTTCTGTGTTAAGTTTAGACAAGCTTCAAAGGGGGATGTCAATCTTGAGACCGTCATAGCGGGACTGATACCGGGGTTGTCTCATACCTTGGGCAACGTCTGACAAAGTGTCAATTTGGACAAACATGTCACTCAGCCGATCATCAGAGAGAGAGAGAAAAAGCCACCAGAGTCCAACAGACAAATGAGAGAATCTGAGCAATAGCATCTCATCGTTTATGTCAGGTGTATTATATGCCTACGGTTTACACTAAATTGGTCTTTGAAAAAAAAAAAGCCAACAAACAAAAAACAAAAACAAAAATAACATCGGGTTATATGAAAGTAATATTTTACTTCGGGTAGAGTGATTTTTGAAGAATTGTGCTATTGCAATTACGTATCAGAACCCAGCGCCGACACGAGTAGAATTTATTTGTTTATTTGTTCATTTATTCATTTATTCATTTATTTATTTATTTATTTATTTATTACGCATCCAAACCCAGCGCCGACACTATGGTTTTATGTAATTTATTTATTTATGTTTTGGGGTGCACCATTTTATTTAGGGGGAACTTCTGGACAATTAAAAATTTAGTTTCCGTTTGTATTCTCTTGAACAAGCACCTTTTCAGCGCTCTTGTTATGCCGTTTACTATAAATCTCTTTGTTCAAGCCCAAATCATTTACTATACAAGATACCTATACGCGAGTGTAAAAACAATGCGTAAATGGAGAAATAGTTTTTAAAACATTGATTTCTACCAACGCGTATACAAATGCTACATTTTTAATATCAAAATTCAAATTTTTCAAAGGGGGGGGGGCATCAATTGGGGAGAGGGGCACGTACCCCACCCCGTGCCCCATTTGTTACGCCACTGTTAGTAGCTCCCATATTATTTTAACAGTTAATGTTTCATCCCCGAATACATAGGCCTACAACTCACAAATCACAGACAACTCGTTCAAAACACACTGAATGTAATACACTTAATTGGTCTTTAAAATAATTAGATCTGGTTTTATTTCTAATAAAAACTATTTTCTTCTAATGAAGTGATTTCTGAAGTATTGTTGCTCTCACAACCCATCCGAACCGAAATCTTCATAATACAAAAAAAGTTGAGAAAATATAATTAGCTGTTGCAAACTGCTTACCAACCAAAATGACTTATGGTATAAAATGCAAAACAATTGGCCTGACGTTTTGACCCTATAGCAGAGTCTTCCTCGAAGGCTAAACTGTTTTTTTTATATTTATAATCAACAATTTCCCCGATTCACTTTTAGCGATTCAAGTTGGCTGATGGTTAAAATAATACAAATGATTATAAGCACTCGACAAAGAACACAACTTAACCAGAGTTCCTGTCAATACCACTTTTGCAGCGTCCAGGATGGTATTGTCAGTCGCCAAAAAAAAACAAAAAAAAAAACCGTAAGACGAGACAAAATAGACTGACACCGGCTTTTGTGACTTTGTGTTACATGTACCTACTTCACATGACCAAAAATCAATTACAGACTTAACTAAATAAATAGCAACAACAACAAAACCTCTTACCAATCACCTATACAGTGTAAATATAGAATAGATTAAAGGTCACGCGTTGCATACAAAGATGCATCACGACCAAGACAACTTGAGTTTCTATGAAGAAATAAGCAATTTCCTGTATTACTAAGAGCCACGGGAGGGTAAAGCATTTCTGTTCTTCCATTTCCACACATTTTTTTAAAAATGTTGTTTTAATTCCTTTTTTTCCCCTTCTTCTTTTCTGAAAAACCACTCGCTCTCCAGTGGAGTACTTCAAAGGTATCTCAAAGCCCGAATAAATTGTGCTTTCTCTTTGATTGTGCTTTGTCTGAAAGAATCCTAGAGGGGTGACCTTGCCTCTACGGAGTCTCAACGAGGACACGTGCGTGAATGGAACTAATTGCCCGGGACTTAATAAGCTCGTTGCTCGGTCGGTTGATTGTATATACGCCACCGCCTAAGCACTTCATTTTAAGATTAGACGGGTGGAAGTGACTTTCTACTGGTGCGGCTCCTTGTTAAGACATCGCGGTATATTGATCCAAAATTTTCCCCTCGTTTGTTTTGTTAGAAATCCTGAGGGGCCAGTGAGGCATTTTCATAGGTTGGTTGAATGAGAGGGCCCTTTAGGTTTATAGAAAACTTGTCTATAGATGTAAGTCTTTATTCTTTTCAAGGTATATAATCATATCAATAGATCTGGCCGAATGATGGGCAACTTTTACGCACGTGGAAACTGAGCCAAGCCAACAAGAATGATAATGAAAACTTGTCTTATTATACAAAAGTACACAGTGCATTAAAATGGCATAAAGCGGTGCGGTGATTATAGGTATGTACTTTTACACTGTGTATGTAGACAATTCTTAGGGGGGTGGGTGCGCACATGCTACTCGAGTGGAGTTCGAACCACCGACTCCGACAGTTTAGAGCAACATGCATCAACCACTAGACCACTGAGCATATCATTCGACCATGAGTTGAGGCTAGAGTTGAGAAGGCAATAGATTTCAGGGAATTCATTGCCGTAACTTTTTGAGGTTGGGGTGAAGTCCGAATTGGCGGCTGCGGCTGTATTGCTGCGTGATTTATAGGCGTTGATGGAGAATGTATGACGTCCTCAGCAACATCCTCAGCAACAGTCGTATAGACGTACCTGTCACTTCGGATATGGCATTATAGCTTACCTAAACCATGATAAAGCTATCGTGATTTCTAGCATGTAAGGCTAGCAACCCAAACCAAGACTGGAAGAAAATAATAGTCTGGTCTGAATCTCCGTATAACGAAAACAGTATTCCCGATTGTTGAATCGCACAGGGAACACGACAAAGACAGTGGTAAACTGACAACGATCCATTCACCTAATCCAAAGCTGAACAATGCGTTTAATTTGACATGATGACGTCACGGTTTGTTTACTGCATTGTTTAAGTGCAGTAATTTGGTACTGTATTTTTGACAATTGAGCAGAGACACAATGGCTTCCTATTCTTCTGCAAATTGGTAAACATTTGGTGACGTCATCAGTACTAAGGCCTGTTGCTAAGCGTTTTCTGTAAATGCCCTTATGGTTGACAGTTGATTCTGATATCTCTTCAAAGAGATTTTCATCCACCGTTAGACTGCAGAAGAGTTTTGTCAATCACTTTGTTTCAATTAGCATAAAACAGTTTAAATATGTAATAACATTTAAATGACAATTGTGTTTACATTGGAGAAAACAAGCAGTTTTATTTAACTGTTTAGTCGCTGTCACGGATTTGTTTACCAATTATAATGCTGACCATAGCCTAAGATTGTCCAACCGGCCGGCAGTAGAAAAGACCGGATTCAAACACAGTTGTTTAAAAAAAATAAAATAAACAAGAAATATGTCCAAGTACCGATTCCTGAAAATTCTGCGATGTTGGCCTGAAATATTAAACAACAATTTCATGAATCACCTGCTTTATCCGGTGGTTGTGCCCAACACATTGACGGTTGAACTGAGGCTGTTCTGAGCCACCAAAACGAGTCATTGCACGTAAAACCAAAAGTACTTAACAAACAATAACAATCGTAATAAGCCAATCAATACTAATTAGGGGTAATTAATTTGCATTTTGAAGTGAAGTGAGACCACTCATAGGCTAGAATTGTAACATGTACTTAATAAATCTTTATTGATACAATACCGATGGATTGATTGACAGGCTGTTTTGTTCGTACTTTTGGCTGAATACTATACAGTACTTAGTTTCAGTGGCCACAGTTGTAGGGGGGCGAGCTGGACCACTACGTTTAGTCGTAGCAACAGCCACAGCTACCAATTGCAACACTACCTGAGTCATATATATACAATTCATTTCTTTTGCCCTGAGAACGAGTACGAGTCTACAATTTTTGTGAATACCATTTTGTTTTAAAGTTCGCTTAAACAATATTTTTAGTAAACAATTATTTTGCAAGACTGTGTCAACTTAAACAAACAATACAACATTATTATTTTTTTAAAGATCCCGGGTTATACTTTGAGAAAACAAAATGTATGAGAATGAGACGATTTTTACCCAAAACAATCTTAATACTTTTTGTGAAATTATAACAGGGATGGATGGAAAATTAATGCACATTTAGTTTTATTTCAAACAAAATAAAAATGTCTGAACCATTTATCCCTTATATTTCCACACCTTCACACTAAACATGTGTTTGGAGTAGGCAATAATATATAGAAGTGTCTGTATAATGATATTAACTTTATGGGTTCCTATATCCGTGTATAGATATATATTTCTCACGTGACGAAACAAAGGCAAATAAACAAAATGACCCAATTGAAGGGTCAATTATAAGAGTATCCTTCCACAATACTTTTCAACTGTCTTTTCGTTTGCATATACATCTTGAATATTCATAGATTTTTATTTGTTTCAATCAAATGTTAAAACTTTTGGGGATGCAGATACAACATTGACACTGGAAACATGTTTCTGTGAGTAGTTGTAGTTGCCAAGATACCTGGCAAGTTGAATACGTACTGGGCTGGTGATCCCTTCACGCATTCGTATGAAATGCATTTTTTAGCTCTAAAAAGTCACATTCTTTGCAAGTTGCAATATAGTTTTATCTACTGAGGTGCTGATGCTAACATATGCTGTTGTGCGGACATGCCTGACGTGCCGTCTTGCCCCCCGAACCAAGGGTAGTGATGGTGCTGGTAGTGCTGCTGATGAAACGGATAATTGTTATCTACTGTCCCTGAAGATGACCGTACTGCGGGAGGGGTAAAGATGTCCCCCACGTAGTCCCATGGAGGTACCGGGCTGGAATGCGTTGAGCTCCCGTCGGTCGGCATCTGATGATGAGGGTGGTGGTGGTGGTGGTGATGAGAGGGGACATGCTGTTGACTGCTGTAGCACGCCGAACCGAGTCCGGTACTCGATGGACCGGACATGGTGGGTGTGCCTTGCGGGTGAGGCGCTGAGGTAGGCGGGGGAGCTGGGCTGAGAGACCCCTGTTGACTTGCGGGTGTGTGACTCTGCGGTGGATCTTGTTCGGGGTCCTGGCTTCCTGTGCTGCTAGTTGGCGTAGACCCATGCTGCTTCAGGATCTTTTTGTATTTCGAACGTCTGTTTTGGAACCAAATCTTTACCTGTAACGAAATATAATGCAACATTTTTAATTAGTCATAAATAATAAAGGAAACGTCACCAATGTATCAACCCCACCGACCAGGGCCTAATTCCATATCTGCCTAAGCAGACAATATTGCTTAACAATTTTCTTATAGGCAAAACATTGCAGGATACCAGTCATAAATGGTAGATGTTACAATGTCTTTTTGGCTGGAAACCTTAAACCAGTAAGCATAATTGTTTTGTGCTTAGTTTTTTTTCTTCTTTGGCCTCATCAGGTCTATAAAAACTGTGCTCAGATTCTTAATTCCATTTACTATTCTTTTAAAAGGGTGTCCGTATCTGTTGTTTTAGTTCCAGACTTAGGCCTAGCGGCGTTCTCCCTAACTAGAAGTCATCTGGGCCAGTTTTATCGAGCTGTTTAAGCACAAAATATAGCTAAGCTCAACACAGTCATGCTTACCAGAAAGAGGGTACCAGCCTAAATACCATGTGTACCATGTGTACTATCTGTGCTGGTATCCTGCTTAGATTTGCTTAGTGCAGAACTTTAAGCAGGATTTTCCTGCTTTGAGCAGCTTTATGAAATTGGACACTGGTAATTACGGTACCAGTAGAAAACTATTAGCGTCAATCAAATTTCTTTCCACATGGTCCAACTGACTAGTTCAAAAACACCCCCTCAAAAAAAACCACCATACTCAAATAACTGCATGCACCGAATACTCATAAGAAATACATGCCCTTTTCGAAACCAAGGCTTGAGGTGCGGCTTCGTTATCTTTGATAACATTCGCTTTCGGTCACGACAGGGCTTCAAACAGGGAGACAGAGCCAACACTGTATAGTCCAACCCGTGGTTTAGGAAAGGCCCTTTACTTCAAATTCAAGTTCCATAAAAAACGTTTGTGTCGAATGGATACATACAATTTGGCTGATTGATCCACAGTGGCATTTTGTTTTGTCGCTGGTCCACATCTGGCAGTGTATCTAACCATTTCGCAGCCATGCTAACATTTAGCAAGGGACCCTTGCTAAATTGCTCTTGTGTGACGTTGACTAGTGTAAAAACAAAGTGCTAGCAGACTACTAGAAAAAAATGAAATGCCAACCCTACAATAGCACCTCAAAAAAGTGTTGGTGTGCAAGAGGCAAGGCGAAGAGGAAGTGGTTTGGACGGGCCAGTGTTTTTGCATAATGTTAGCATATTGATGACTAATTTTTAAAAATTAAGCGTGTTTAACACACATTGGAAACCAGGGTGGGGCTGGTGACATGATTCTGCGATTGACGCCTGTGTTCGGTTTCACTGAAGAATGTTGGTAGGAAGGGGTTCTTGTGTGTTCCTTTTAAAAAACAGAATACCATGGACCAGTAACCCGGCATTATTGCCCGGTCTTGTTTGTTACACAACAACCCACTGGCACAAGCTGAGTGTTTATGCGCTACCGTAAAAACCTTTTTTGTCCGTTAGACTAAAGACACTTTGTCCACGCTGCAGTCAACCAGTCTGTGTTGTTTGCTTGTTTGTTTTCTCCCGTGATTTCCAATGAAAATGCGTGTACAGCTTAAGGGACTTCACATGTACACCTAATACTTTTGACACAAACAGCCAAATACGTAAGATGGACAAACTGAAACTTAATTGCTTATTAAACAAAACACCTTTTAGTTTAATGATCATCGAATCGCGAAAAAATAGGATTAAGATTCGATGACCTGACGTTACACATGTCAAGTATTTCGTTTGATTCGAAGAAAACGTGTGTAGAGGAAAACAATCATTTTCTTATAAGCAGTAAAACATCCAATTAAAACAAATAAATCTTAGTTCTTAAAAGACAAAACTAATATTTTTTCGATCGGATCTATACAACAGAACTGATATATACAGTCTTCTCCTGGAGACAATCGGAGCAGGTGCAAAATTATCAGCTATTAGTTAAGGAAAATCTTAACGGCATTCCAGTTCCACCCATAATTAATTACATTCCAATTCAATAAAATGTTATCCACCTGTTTCATTTATAATCAAAAAATGTTTCAAGAAAAAGGATGAAATAAAAATAAAGGAAACAAGAAAAAAGGGTGAAACAACAATTACAAAGGAGAATAAATTGGAAGAAAAAACCGAGATGTGGGGCTTCACCCCTTTTACCTACCCCCCCTCAAATTTTTGTTTTGTCACCACCCCCCCCCCACCCACCCCCCCCCCCATCCAAATGATAATAATATGATAATATTCATAACAAATGGGGCAAAGGAAAAAAAGAGCCAATGATGGGACTTTTTAACTGTGAAATGAAGTAAACTTTCAACTTAATTCCCTGTGTAATTGAGTGTTGTTATAATGTCTGATGTTTTTTTCCTACCGTTTCTCCGGCTACTTTGCTACATTATTATTTTTTGAAAAGCGGTTTGAGGCTCTTCGTAAAGCGCTTAATCAGTATGTTTTATTAATAATAATATAAATATCATAATTGTTGTAAACCCCACCTGAGTTTGCGTGAGTCCGAGCGAAGCGGCCAGGTCCGCCCTCTCAGGCAGTGCCAGGTACTGAGTCTTAGTGAATCTGTGGTTGAGCTTCTGCAACTGCAGGCTGGAGTAGATCGTCCTGGGCTTCCGTAGTTTCTTTCCTTTGCTGTTGATTTTGGTTAAAATCTCGTCGTCCTCGTCGACATTTCCTTTATGCTGAAGTGAGTAGTCTGGACAAGAAGTGGTGAAATATTTGCATATTATTATGCATGGTCTCGTGTTGTGAATCGACAAAGTCCCCAGACTTTTACAGTATTGGGAGTTATCAAAAACAGTAGAGGAAAGACATCTTACTGATAATAAAAAGTTATTAATACTTGTGCACCAAACCTCTGGAGGAATATTGGTGCCGTCTGATAAACTGGCGAGAATACAATTGTGAAGGAAACGAAAACCTTTAACAACTGTTCGTTGGTTTAAATAAATGCCTGTTTGGAATTCCCAGTGACGACACTAGGGGCCTGTGGTCAAGTCAGCCAGTTTACTGCTTCCAAAAATGTACAGGGAAACCTGACCAGTGAAAATATCTTGTGGATTAGTGAAGCTGGAACCTGACTGGTCCAGCAGGACAAACGCCGGAGATAACAGATTATATACATTATTGTGGATTCTATTATGACGGAATGCTTGTTACAGGATTGGCACGAGTAGTGTTATTATTAAGACTTGACATTATGGAAGTTAAATAGCATTTTTGTTGTATTAATTTAAAGTTTTAAGTGTCTCAATGCTACAAAATGCAAATCGGTAATACATCATAGGAAGGGTAACATGTTTGCCTCAAATCTACTAAACAATATTTTGTTCTTCTTCTATTTGCCTAAGGGTGACTTACCATCTCTTTTTCCAGTAGGAGTAGGGTAGTGGTGGTTGTATGCTGGATGGTGATTATGGTGGTTCCCCATGGGGCTCAACGGAAAGGAATAGCCGAGGTGCCTCACTTGATGCTGCATGGAGGCTGCTGAGTTGGTATAAGGTGCATCGGGCATCGTGCCTGTTGGCGGCTGACCCATGGACCGGGGGACTGTGGGGGCATACTGCGGTATGCCCGAATGCGGTGGCGGTGGTGGTGGTACGGCTGAGTACGGAGAAGGCATGGTTGGCGTGGTGCATGAGAGGGGGGCTGCCGCTGATGCTGCCGGCACGCCGGGGGTGAAATGGTGATGGAACTGGTGAAACTGCTGGAACTCCGTGAAGGCTGACTTGGAACTTGAGGAGTCGAAACAGTCGATCATGGAATTCATTATTGCCTCGGCGATATGCTTCCTTCCTCAGGGACCGGACAGCAGTTGTGTAGATTTGGATTACCTGGTGATCCGGATAACTTCACTTTATCACCAAGATTAAATGAAATCACTAACCACAACGTGGTGGCTGAACGTTATATTTTGCTACACTGAAATAACAAGTTTGTTCTTAATGATTAAGTTGTGTCAACCAACTCAAATTATCGATTGCATCATTAATTTATCTGATCCTCCATAATACTCAAAGCGAAATGGTAGCTTGATGCGAGATGCAAGATTTTAAGAGAGAGCATGAGTTTGTATAGGTAGACCCAACGGAGCGTAAATTATCAACAATGCTTACAGTTCGGAAATCTGTCATGCATTAATTAACTACAAAGCCAATGGTGGAGAGAAAGCCAGTACCGTCACATCCAAACGCCATATGTTGAGCAACTACCAAAAAATGTCCACAAACACCGAGCGACTCCAAAGAAAGTAGTGTGGGAGAAAACAATACTTTCCCCCGGCGAGGCGATCTTGAAGATGAAGACGCACCGTTCACGATGGCTTGGCTTTTGATTGGCCAAGCAGTAGTGAGAGACATGTACCGTACATCGGTGCTAATTACCGCTCGATTAATACGTCATTGTTGGGGGTAAGCCCCGGGGTTCTCCGAAAGAAAACGACTTCAATACAACCCGAAGCGGTCTGTCTCTTCATCTTCCTCCCCGTCGATCGTGTCCTCTCATTCCGCAGCGCAGCAGGCGCCGAGGTCCTCGCCGATATAGATAGCTTAACCCTTGTTACTGACAACTGAGGCACCCGCTACCGGCGAGGCAATCTCTCCCAGTACTCCCAGAACAAGACAAAAAAACATACCAAGTACAAAGGTATCGGTAAACGAATCTGACTTCCTCTTTTCAAATTGATTAGCTGTGTGAATACAACTCCTCTCTGTGGCCGCTCATGGACCGTGTAGCCCCCCCATCATGTGAAGTCATTCTTCTTCAGAGGTCCCCTTTTTAAACACTCAGGGGCATGGCCTTCCCAAACCGCCCAAACCGCATTGGCGTTTTAATAGATACCAACCCCTGACAAAAGGTGGGTGCTTGGGTGCAAAGAATAGGGCGAGACAAACCATTGGAGAAATGGTCGGCTCGCTGGCGCCGACGACTAAAACGCATTTACCCACCGTCTTTTCAGTTTGTTTTTTTATTGCATTCTCGTGTCCTTAGTTGTGTGTTTTTCCTTCTTCTTCTTCGTCCACCCCCTGTCCGGACGGAACATTAAGTCTGCATTGTTTTCGTGGCTGGTGAGGTAAAGAGCTAAAACACATTATTATGGAAGCTTGTGAGAGAACCTTATTATTATTTTTTTCTTTCCGTCTTCTCCACTCCTGTGGGAAGTCCACAACATCCATGGTGGTCATCGGGTGACAACCCAGTCCGTCATTTTGACATTAGGATCAGCTGATGAGTTTAATTAGGTGTATACAGCTTGAGTGAGCCCGTTGGCTACCGGGGACTTTCTGATGGAGTGACCAATGGGTCACTCAGATCTTGAGCTGATGGGTTAATTGATCAACACTGAGCCCTCATCAGTGCTTGCCCTGTAGCTGCGTCACCACCCACACTCACTGCATGCGGTGCTACGCCAACTCAGACCAACCTACCAATGTAACTGTATAGACCTTTCCATTGTTGATAAACAAACAGCG
>CM021534.1:17669525-17684169 GCA_010994315.2 Pisaster ochraceus
GGACGGCCTCTGCTCGTAATATTGTATTTTCGAAAGAATTTAAATGAATAATATGTTGAATAAAAGTAAAAAAGATGAATTTGCCATAATCTCTAGTGGCAAAGTGTTTTGCTCATAATATTTTAAAAGTTTGTTTTATTTGATTAAGGGCCTACCCATTTATTTAGTTTAGTTTATTTATATGTTGAACTGCTTTCATAAAGAGCCCTGTAAATGGATGAGTGTCATGATAACAATAACTATTTACGAAATACATTGAAGGAAAGTTGCAACAAGGTTTTAGAACAGCGAATTAAATATCTAGATTTAAAGAAACACACTTATAATATGTTTAGGCAATTCAAATAAACATATTACCACCATTAATTACATTCATACAAACAGTTACAAAATGTTAAAGGCGCCTTTTGCGATGTAATTTCGACAGGTAATTAATCCAGGTGCTATTTCGTGAAAGAAAGAAAAAAGAAGCTTAAAATAAAAAGAAAACAAAAGCATGCAGAAATTATTTATGCGCCATTTTAATTATCTCCTGCGTCAATATTTACCAGCTTCATGGAATTACTCTTGCTTGAACCCAATAATTTCACAGGAGAGTGAACAGTAAATTGACACTCGAAAATAAACCACACGGCTCTTGTCGGTGTTTTTATCTTCACGGAATAGTCTCGTTTTTTTTAAAGCACCATGGCGATTAACACAATCCATCTGTACCACCCATGTCCACAACTTGTTATCGTACCTTCAACCATTTTTAAGGCAAACGTTTCAGAGGATTGAATATGCTTAAAACCGTTCCTCTGCAGGTGCTTAGGTTAGCTTAGGTGCAGTTGCAAGAGTCGTTTTTTATCAACACCATAAGTGCGAAGTTTCGCTCTCACGCGGTTATAAAGGGAAAACAAAGTATTATTTGCAATTTGAGAGGGATTTGGATTCATAGCAGTGCCAATCCTCCAGTGAAATATTTCAATCTGAAATACTTTCGATGTCGAGAAATGGACAATACATTTTAATGACACCCCCCCCCCGAGAAAATAAAGAAGACCACCAAAAGTGGCAAGAAACATCACCGTAACTTCCTTTTCTTTTGATTATTGTAATCAAATGTTTTAAAGCGCAACAAATATATATTTAATCTGGAGAAAAAGAAAAAAAAACATAAACTGTGTGACGTTGTTTTCACTTAATTATTTTGACCACACTCGGTGACTAGTTATGCGGGTTGTTATTAGGCACGGTCGATAAATTTGTCACATTTAGTCCAAGAAGGGAAACCACCCATAACGTGCTGGATGCTAAAGGCGGGTACTCTCTCAAAAAGCCACCATGAACGAACACGGCAGGGAGTAATTCTTTGCAGAAATTCAGTGTGTTCAATCAATCAGGAGATTGAGTTCACATGAGATTAAACAGATATTAATTGTATTTTTTTTAATAATAATGATAATTATGAATACCCGTCCCTGTGCTTTTCAGAAATATTCTCGAAAAGCCCCATGATGTAATCATCCATGTGACGTCATTTTTGGGAAGCTCCGTTTGGTAAAATCGCTTTGTTGCTACATCCCACAGATGACGTCAAGTATTGTCATTTTGACGCATGCTTTCTAAGGCAGAAGTGTATATAGTTTTTCAAAGCCAGGAGGTTGGGGCCTAAATTTTTCGATCGATAATCATAAAAAAATTCAGAAGTGTGAACATGTCAAAATTACAATTAAATGACTAAAATACATTAGCTTATCAATAAGAATTTAAAAAGCATCCCGTTAAAAAAACATGTTCGCTTCAGTAGCTGTTTAAGTTAACAATTTTGTATTTAGTTGCTCAAGTACATGAAATCATACCAACTTATTTTGTCCCCTCTTTGTTTTTAAATTTCACCTCTATACCGAATTTTTCTTTAGCAATTTCCCCCTGGTCCCCGTCCCCTTGTAGCAGTTTTGCCATCCGCGTGTGTGAAATTAAATGCACATTTATAATTGTTGCCATACAAACACAATCGTATCATATTTTTAAAAATTTCCCCGTGGAATAAATAATAGTTGCGTTTCACGCAGCTGCTTCTCAATGCATATCAATTAAACACTTTTTTATACAAAAGTGCATACAACTCTATTCAGAGCTTTTTTTGTTTGAAAAACAATACACCCTGATACAATGACTATATCCTCCCATTTTAACCTTAGTGTGGCTGGTATACCGATATCATCATATCAGATCGCCTCTGCTGTAATTGTATATATAAGGCCCGTCTATGTAGCGCTCCTCTAATCATGTTAATAGAGGAAGCCAATGAAAACAAACTGCTGGATCCCGGGTGCAGGAGCGATAATGTACAAATGTTTCCACAGGTGGGAACCCACTGTGTAGGCTGCGTTATTCGATTAGCACTGGAGGATGACGAAGCGGTTTGTAAACAACATTTTCTCGTAATATCGGCCTCCGAAGTTTCAGCCGAGCTGGGACTATAAACTGTTGCCAGCGTGGTTCTAACATAAATATTTTTCTTTTATTCGGACTTTTAGAATATTCCAAAAACATTTGCTAGTTACGCAATATTTATAATAGATCGGCGCGTGAGGGAGGAAGCACTGTCAAGTTTGCTGTCCGCGTGGACCAAACATTATTTGCGATATTCTTCGGAATTTCAGAGTTCAGAGACATCTGCTGGTTATTTATTTTACAGCAGGGACCCGTTTGGAAGAGTTAATTATCTTAAACTAATGCTAGACACATTCTGTTATTTATAACATAGCGAACCAACCATGTATGTGCAAGGAACATTATACTGTATTTTGAATGCTGACCCATTTTCACCAAGCCAGGGTTTTCTGTACTTGAAGCCCGTATTGAAATTGAATCCACAGGATTGAAAGGAATATTTTAATAATACAGCTGATTAGCAGAAGAAGGGGGATTGGCAAATTTGAATACACTGCAAAGTGACTGGGGTGAATTGACACCATAAGTGTTGTCGCATACAGGCCTGAATAAAAAAAAAATAAAAAAATAAAAAAAATTAACACCAAAGGATGTTGAAACAATACAAAGTTATGCAAAAACAATTAAATTTGTGTCATTTTAACATGTTAATTTGATGTTAATGTTAATTTTGATTCTCTCTTCGGCATCTGTATGCGACAACGCCCATAATGTCAATTTTGATACAACAGTTTTTGCAGTCATCCTAAGCTAAACGGCGGAGCACCAGTCTGACAAGATGGTATAAATGATGATAGCGGGTAACCCGTATCTGCTAAGCAATATTTTTTTGAGTGCGTATGACATTCTTGCGTGCATGAAAGCTCCGAATTTAACCTCTGGTGCACTCGAGTCCGTAATGGTATCGATATCCATAGTGTCGTCATGCTATAAAAAAGGCGAGTCCACGTTAAAGGTCAAACTACCACCTTTTTTATTTTTATTTTTTTTGAAATAAGGTTTTCAACCCTAAACCCTCAGTGTCTGTGGATTGACATCCTCCTGAATCCTACAACAAAATCTGTTACTCTGGTATTTAAAATTCCACCCATAAAAGTTTGGACCAGTACTCTGCGCGGCCTTTGGATAATCGGTTGAGTTGTCAGCCGTTCCAGTCCAATAAAAAATACAGAGTTTTGTCTCGATATTGCAAACGTCCCTTTCTTTCTGGTTAATTGACTTGCACTCGTATTAATTGGTTACAGGGTGAACACGGCACTTTACTCTATTTTGACGCTGAACAATTTGCAGAATCTCAAAGGCCGCGCTTCTTCCAATAATGTTCAGTTCCCTGCAAAACCCCCGCTGTCTGATTCTCTTGGTATCTATGTGACAACACCGAACTCAGTGTTAATGTTCATCAAAGACATGGGAGAAAACTAACACCATGTTGGTGTTGTCACAAATACCGGAAAGAGCCAATTTAACATCCCAGTTTTTGCAGTGTTGGTTTTCGACTATAGGAACATTAACTACACGCAGACAGACAATGAATGAGTGTAATTTTTGTATATGACAACATTTGAATATTTTATAATGCATTGAAATGACACTTCTAATATGCACATAGCCAAACTAATAATAGTGATAATAATAATAACAAACTGCACACAGCACCCACAGCATACGCAACATCGTTTGGAAGTTTTATTACCATTGGTGAATCACAATCGATCGTTTACATATCGATTGCGAGAAACACAGATAGATGTATATAAGGTACTTCATTTTCTTTACCATAGCCCACTTGATTTGATTACGACGTACGCCGGTAAATTGGGTTGCCTATTATGAGCCACTACAAGAAAAAAAACTACGCATTTTAAATTGAAAAGCTGCAGCTATTATAATATGGTAAAAGAAAAACCTAAAACATGTATAAATCTTATTATATAAAAATACGATTTGGAGTCAAAACGTATATGCAGTCAATTGTTACAATGTCTTTCATTTCCACTCATAAACCTGTGTTTCGATTTCATGATGAGGGTCTACGCTTACTGTTCAGTAAGTGAGTAAACAAACAGTGGCTGGTTTTAACCCCAGTATCATGTAAATATAGCCATTTAAAATAACATCTGGGTCCAGGTTTGGGGCTGCATTTCAAGGTACCCGGCTACATTAGGATACAGGGTGGGGATATAAAATAGGTCCCGTGTAAGAACACTTCGGAACACCGAAGACAACCAATAAAAAACATGATCAATAGACCAAAATAGTGGATTGACAACAGCAACTTCAACATTCTCATTCATGAACAATTTAGGATGGTAACGAATGAGTGAAGTGAAAACCAACGTTTTGTCGTTCCCTTCCACCTAAATAATGCAATTGATAACAAATAATTGAAACTTTTGTCTCGCACGAGGCAGATAAATTTCAGTCGGCGTGCATGCAATTCTATTTCAACAAAATTACAAGGCTTAAATAGTTTTAGTATCATGTAATGGGAGCCGTTTTTTTTCTTCTAAACTGTTGTCTTTGTTTAAATATTGACGATGTTTTTTTATTTTTTAAATCGTCCCATTATCTATGTCCATTTTCCTATGGCCGTGCATTTATTTTCCAACACGGCTGTGGAAAAATATATATACAGTAAAACGGAGTCGTTATTTCATTTATTCATGTACGGTCTGGCAATAAATCGTTAATATGTTTAACCCTATGGCCAATGAACTATTCAATTCACATAAAATAGAACAAAGGAATTTAAATTTGGCAACTAATACAACAAAACGTGTATCGTGTTGAACATTGCATTCAACATTTTTTAATTGATTAAAAAAAATATTCAGTTTTATCCAGGCTTTAAAATAATAAGCCATACTAAACGACCAATCCCTCTTACCAAAGATTATATACAAGTGACGAGAATTATTGGCAGTAAAACCGCATTAAAAATACAAAAATTCACGGAAGAGGATAACCAAAACCTTTTTTCTAAAGATACAAGTTCCATTAAAAAATGTAAGCCAGAAAACGAGGGTTTTTCATTGAAATCGAGGACAGGTAGACAAACACCCAAGCAAACGAACACATTTGATGCATTCTGTTCACCCCCCTCCCCCCAAAAAAAATAATAAAAAATGAAAGAAGAACGTCTTTGATGGTCAACCTGTTTAATTTAGACTTAAAATAAGGCTTTATTTTAACCCGCAGTGTCAACACAAAACCATGTTAACACTGATTGTCTCGTCGGCATTGACCACTCAAATTACTAGCCAGGGTAAATAACAATAAACCGTCAATGACCGCGTCTTAATTTTGTCTGTATTCAGTCGCCAGTGATTGCACAGACCTGCGGTAATGGGGTGTGAGTTGGAGCTGGCGGCTAATTAATTGCTTATTACAACCTGTCATGCTGGGTTAAGGACTGTAATTAAGGTGTCATTGTCCAGAGAGGCAGTCGGGGCAAGAAAAACAGACTTTTTTGTACGTTCCCCTTGTGAGATGTCATTCGCTTTCTCTCACTCAGCTATAAAATGACACCAATGTCCCATTATGTCTCGTTGGAATTAATGGCAATTAGTACAATATTATTGGTAGTTGTCAAAACGCTCATTAGGTTCAACCCGGGGGCGCACTGATTAAAAAGATCGCTCCATGTGACGAATCCGACCTGCACTCAAGTTTTTGATAATACTGTCAACGTCCAGAAAATAGCAATTGAGGTTTAGAATTCCCAAATCACTGTTTCAAGTGAGGATGTATTCCCGAGACTCTCAGAGTTTGATTGAATGTTCACATTTTTTTTTTAGATGGTGTGTTTGTTGACATTGGAAAAAATGAATGTACTCTTCTAGAAACCAATGATGTAGTCAATAGCTTTGACTCGTGTTGACTCGATAGTGTTATCGAAAAGCTCGATGAACATGGTGCTGAAAGCCCTAAATAAAGTAGGCCCTAAATAAAGTACAGGAGGTATGTTCTATATATGTTCTATATTTACAACCACTATACTTGTAAAATCTGTTTTACAATGTCCTGATTTACATCAGTGGCCAACATAAACAACACTAACATACTAAAAGCAAAACATAATAATAACAACAAAATAACAATAATAATCTAAAATCAGTGTCAAGTCTGAAGAGTGGGCAACATTTTGAATATTTTATCCGTGAGGTCTGTGTATAACTTGTGTGATTTCAAGTGAGTTGTTCTTTTGTTATAGGAAAAGACAAACCATATTTCGATCGTAATGCAGAGACATGGTCTGCATGCTGTAGGTATAGATCAACACACTCTGATACCATTAGGGCTTCAGACTGTTTGTGTGATGCTAAAGCCAAAAAACCGTAATGTACACAGGGACCTGTACCCAGCCCAGCACCTAAAGGGAGCCTAAACTTAGTCCCTAAATGTAGCCCCAGCCTAGAACTTAATTATAGCCTTAGCCGAGTACCTAAATGTAGCTTCAGCCCAGTACCTAAACGGAGCCTAAACCACACCTTAACTCAGCCTAGAACTTAAATGTATAGCCTCGGCCAAGTACATAAATGTAGCACCAGCCTAGCACCTAAAGGGAGCCTGAACCTAGTCCCTTAATTTAGCCACAGCCTAGTACTTAAACATCGCCTCGGCCAGTACCTAAATGTAGGCTCGGCCAGTACCTAAATGAAGCCTCAGCCGAAGTACATAATAGTAGCCGCAGCCTAGTCCTTTAATGTAGCATCAGCCTAGTTCCTAAACGTAACCCCAGCCTAGTACTTAAATATAGCCTCAGTCTGGTGCATAAATGCAACCTCAACCTAGTATTTAAGCCTCAGCCTAGTACATAACTGTAACCTCAACCTATTAACTGAATGTAGTCTCAACCTTTAGTGTTGCCTCAGACTAGAACCTAAACGCAGCCCGAACCCAAACGTAGCCAGAAAATACAGATCCAATCCTACACCTATAGCAAACTACGTTTAAACACAGGGTTGGGGTTACGTTCCTTCACATGTCTGCGGCACCGGGCCACACTCTTACCCACCTAACTCCATAACAACAATTAAAAAAACAACTGAACATTTTATGAAATAGTGTACTCTCTATAGCTTTAAAGAATCTGACCATAATATATATGAAGGAAAAAAAACACACTTATGCACAATGTTATACATTCTACCCCTTTGAGGAAAACAGATTTATGTCTGAATGTACGTGTCATTTGGATAAATGACCTCATTTTGTCAGTGTGTCGGTCTAGAAATTGTCAGTTTGAATTTGTATTGGTTTGTCCATGATCTGTCATGGTCGTAAATGTCATGACGAGCGTGCACGCACACCCATGTATCCACTCTCTACCGTGAAGAGTTGACCCTTGGTTTGGAAAACAGATTGATTATAGCCCGACGCCATCACGAATTGGTGGAACTACTTTTTCAATTAAATATATTTACGGGAAAACATTTGATTAGCTATAGATCCGACCTTTGCAGCCGTTCCAGTTTTCTAAATATCCTGCATTGATCATTTCACATGTTTGTGGGATTATTTGCCATTAGTTTGTGAAAAAAAGTTATTCAACTGACGACTGACGACGACTATAGAGCAAACTTATTTGGCGACAATGAGACAACCGACTCTTTTCCGAATCATCATCGGGAATTATCATCATACATGGTCCCACTGCATAGACTTTGCAAGTCTTACGCGTTCCAAAAACGAAAAAATTACTCGAACGAAAACGTTTTCAATGAAATCAAAGCGTCTTCTTAAGTCATATTCACACAAAATTCTTGAAAAACAAAAGAACAAAATAGCAGTTTGTTATAAAAAAAAAAAAAAATTAAAAATTGTTTTAAATTAGAAGTAAATTGTTACAAAATCAACATTGAAACAAATTTAAACTTGGGGCGGTAATTTTGATTTTTAAGAAACCCCGTTTGCCAATAAAGCCCGTAAATTTGTGATACATAGTCGTCAGTTGGACACAAATCTTAACCGTTCCATATCTAACTGGAAGTGGGTGTAAAGTCTTATGCTTGGGTTTCAAAAAAGATTGATTAAAAATTACAAGATAAAATCATTCAGAACAGATAGCATCTTCACACAAGTTACATATATATTTATATTTATTTTCAGGATAAATATTGAAACAGTGTTTATAGCCAAGGAGCAAGCTTTTTGAATTGCTTTTTCCCATCAAGAATTTATAATAATGTACAACTTTCGGTGTTAACAAGAATGCTTATTAACGAGAATGTTTAAAAGCTTTTAAAATTGGCACATCTTAAGATCTTCTGAATAAAGTCATTGACTGCCCTAAAAATAATCAAGGTCGTGCTTTTGAGTTGTGGAATGTTAAAATGAATACTTAAACAAATCAATTAAAAAGGGGAAGTCACAAAAAGGATGCCTATGTAGCCATACCTGACGACTGAAATTTACTTTTACAAATCGAGGCTTAAATTGAAAGAGCATCAGTGGGTGCTGGAAAAATAATTTATTTCAAATTTTCTTGCTACTGTAGTTTTCAAGGATAGCGGTCTACAGGGACAACGGTTATTTGTTGGGACTTTATGTGTTCTCTAACGTTTCAGATTGAAATGTCTCTCTGCAGGTTTGCGACCATCGACTGTTTTCAGCCTCTCCCCGTTCCAACAGTTACCGAATAATGAAAAAAATTGTTGCCAGTTTAGTCGCACCGTTTAAAAAGAATTTCTTTCCTATACATTTAGCGTCCATCGTAATTGATATGGGTGCATCTAAATACCAGTGAGATTATTTATATTTAGTTAAAGGTAGTAGGGTCATGGATGAGATAGATTTTTTTGTCAGAGTAAAATGCAAATTAAATTTATATAGACAGATGTAATATAAGTCACATGTGAAAGTTTCAGCTGAATACAGTGTCTACTTATTGAGGAAACAGCAACAAGCTGTCAAAAGTATTTTCACAAGAACATCGAATCCATCCACGTCTAGTGAGGCGACAGCGGGTACCAACCTCGTCCCTGGCCGCAACGTTTGCGAACGGACACCAACCCAGAACAAAAATCCGAGAGAACGATTCATGCACGAATTGTTTCTCGGTTTAAAATGTTAGTTTGGCGGATATTTTATCAAAACTGCACAGCGAAGGGAATCCTTTCTCAAAATACTTTATACTATCGACAGCTGCAGTGCTTCTTCAAGTTAAGTTGTATGGTTTTATTTTCGGAGTATTTACCAATCTATGACAATCTAGTTCTCTATGACACCGATGGATGTGCATTATGAACGGAGCTTCATCATAAAAAACAACAACAATAACTTTAAAAATCTGAAACTATCAGAAGAACTAATATTGTTAATTGAACTACATTGTTTGGACCTTCACGTCAAACGCCCACACCCGCCCTTTATGAAAAGCGATGACAATACTGCTTTTGAAAGGGTCACAATACGTCATCTAAAAACGCCTTGTCTAAACGCAATGACGTAAAAGAGATACACGACCTTAAAATACACGTAGTTGTTTATTTATATATTTACGTATATATTTATTTTTCAAGGGAAAGTATTCAACGAAATGCATTGTTCATAGATTGCCCACAAGGCAGGTTGATTGCACACAACTGTCTTTGTGTGTGTCCAACAAGAAAGACTGGTTCCACACCTTTTACACACCTTTGTTGTCTGTGTTCGACAAGAAGGGTTCGTTACATACATTGTCATTGACTGTGTCCCACAAGGAGGGTTGGTTGGACACCTTTGTCACTGCCTGTGTCTTACAAGGAAGGTTGGGTCCTACACCTTTGTCATTATGCACCTATCTCTTTTTGTGTGTACTTATCGCCAAACTGAGGCTGGCCCCTTTCTTGTAATTACTGTACCTTTAATACATAAAGGGTACTACAAACAATTAATGGTAAGATAGGGGAAGTAGGATAAAACATGTGATTTTAGAACACATCACGAGCCAAGACTGAGCTCAAACTATTACACAGGTATATAAGTTCACTTGGCACGCAGCTCAATGCTGCCAAAATTATCAGCACATTTCGCTGACAATTGTTTAGCAAGGTCTGAATCAACATGTGACTTGTGATAATTGGTGGCATTGTTTGTGCTCTTTCCCCATACATAAAGCTCATTCCCGTGTATCGATTTTACACCCCGCGCTGACGAGTCAAGCGTACGGTATCACCACAATAGAGTCTAATTTCTTGCTGAAATTTGAAATGTAAAAGGCCCTATATATTGCAGTGAAGGCCAATTTATGGCCGGGGCAAAACATCCAAAAATAGGAAGAGCCGAAACTCGGAGAGCACGATTGTTTTAGAGGGATGGCATGTTTTTCCAGGGTGTTTGCGTCAACACCAGTCCCGTACAGGTGCGAGCCAACTTCGACGCACATCTGTTGTAATGTGAAACCCAATAATGTATTATTGTGTTATCTTCTATTGTCTTTATGTCTCTAGATCTGAAACCATTTCACAAGTCATGTTTATATTGAGTTTAAGGTGACAAGAAGCTTTAACATTCTGTGCAATTTCTGCTGTTGGATTTGCGCAGTCCTGTGCCGTATATACTAAGCACAGCTGTGGCAATAGCTTAGAACACAATTGACGTCAGAATAACAGGTGAGGGCTGGCCACTTGTTTTTCATTTGATGGACATGTCCCACATTCAACCAGCTATTACTTAATAACCTTTATTTTTGGTGTTCCTTCTGAGAAAAGTTTGATGTTTGTTCTTGGGCTTGATCCAATGATTGAAAGTTCGCAGCTCGCTCCCCAGAAAGAACTGAATTTCAGTGAAACGTTGTTTGAAGTAGTTGAGGAAATGTGTAAGGTTGCACAAATCCGGATACATTTTTGTTTACCGAACAATAACACAGGCTACAAAAGAGTTCAGTTTTTGTGCATTTCGGAGAAACTTGGATGATGTATTTAATGGAATGGAGTACATAAAGAGATTTACAAATCACATTCGCAATACAACGACAGCATTACATGTTGACAGGTAATGAGTGGACACAACATCGAAATGTCTTGTTTTATTAAAGGATATATGTCAAACTGGTTTGTCTGTTAAGTTTTTTTTTATTCAAAATGAAGAATGAAATCAAATTTACTCTCAATGAAACACTTGTTTTAAGTCATATCCTTGTTATAATGTGGCGTGTCATAGCCGAGCGGTCAAGCACACTTGGGCTCACACTTTGGTATTTCTGGTCAGCAGAGTGTAGGTTCGAGTCCCGGTCTTGACACTTGTGTCATTAAGCAAGGCACTTAACAACTATTGCTTCGTCCCTCGGATGGGACGTAAAGCCGTAGGTCCTGTGTGTTGTGTAAAGCACGTCAAAAGACCCCAGGGCCGAGTTACGATTGAACAAGGCCATTGTGTTTCTCAACATGACCCCGAAAGCACCAAAGTGTTCTCGCACAATAACAAATTACTATGGCAATATGAGTGGCCAATCTTAAGATGAATCTCGACTGCTTTGTGAAATCGAGAGCAGGCCACACTTATCGCTAAGAGAAGGTGCTTGCCCCGGTGTTTCTGGCAGTAGCTACTGAGTATGCCGCAGCACCTTTTACCCTTATCAGGTGCTATATAAACTGGTTTCATCATTTAAAAAAAAAGAACCGTCTGAGAATGTTTCCCTTTGTTCAAGCACCTTGATACCTTAGTTGGTAGGTACGTGCGCTACAGTATCAACACTCCGGTATCATTATTTAAACGCCAATAACCTTGGGAGCGACGCACTTGATGTTAACCAACATACATGAAATTTCTTAAACATATACCGATTATATTATGAAGTCAAGAGTGGTACTTGACTGTGTGAAAACACCAGTCGCCTTTGATTTATTCGAACCCTCCATTAATTTTTCACATTATTCCGAAATTACAAGCATTAAGGACGGATTAGTTTCCGAGGACGTCTGGGAACGGTTGGATATCCAAGTTAAGCGTCATTTGAGACCCATGCGAGTTATATGCAACGACAGTAGTCTCCTTTAGTCAACATAGGGGAGCACTAAAAAGGTAGAATGTGAAGGGAAAAAAAAGCATAAATTCATAAAGGTAAATATTGAAGTATACAATACTATCATAATAATTGTGTATCATAATCTTAATAGCAAGGGCTTTAGAGCCTCGGGTCAAATTAAATCTCTGTGAAAATGCAGGTTTCCAACTACAGTCTGTGGATCGATGTAATATCAACTCACGGTATTCCGTCTAGACCATGGACGTCTCCTGCCATTTGTTTTTTAGCAGGGACGTAAGATGTCAAAGTTTGATAAACTATATGTTGATATTTTATTTCATCAAAAGCGAATGATGTTTTGATCTCTGTTTAGTTTGTTTCAAGATGGCATTTTTCCATTAGGAGGTTATTGTCACGGTATCTTTTACGCGGGAAAACTTCAGCACTTTGTTGGTAATTCCTGGAAATAAACATAATTGTCACCCAGTCATCAAATAAAATCCCCAGTCGGCTTTGAATCCCGTGAGGCCATTTCAGCGGTCGTCATCTTTTCGCAATTGTTTTACCTTATTATTACCTTTGTTTGGTGTATATGTATATAAAACAAAACATATTCTACAACCCCTACACTGCAAAAACTGGGGTTTTAAATCGACTCCATGGATGTTGTCACACACAGATACCAAAGAGGGAATCAAAAGTAACATAAAGGTGTAAATATAACACCAATGTAATTGGTTAAGCAGAAGTTAGTGTTATTTTAACACCCTATATGGTGCAAATTTTGATTCTTTTGTTTGTATATGTGACTACATCCATGGTGTCGGTCTTAACATCTACGTTTTTGCAGTATTTGAGGTTACTTTCTTGGTTTTATGAAGGAGATAACACTGTTCTTAAAAAAGAATCCCAAATCACAACAAATGAAACACAAATGGTTCAGTATTAAAAAAAAATCCAATCACTTTTCTATCGACTCATACTCACTCGCACTAAGAATTTTCTTTCTATTATATCGAGCTTCATGGGAGTGTATGAAATATTTATTATGGAAAATATGGAAAAAAGAAAAATAGGTCAGTCTAACTTGGACGGATGTAAAGGGCAGTCGTACTCAAATTTCCAATTTTTTTTTCTACTGCCCATGGCGTTTTCGACTTATAATGTGGGTCACTAATGGCACAATGATGGATGACCTAGTCTACTTTATTGGACTTTAGTTTGAATCCCAATTTCATAAAGTGTCAACTCTGTCGTGGCTGATGAAAGGAAAAGTGATTGGCAGTAACGACTGATCTGACACTCTATAGAAGGCCACTTGTTACCAATACAGTGACACATCATGAATGGAGCTCAACTGCATAAAGCAACGACTGATCTGACACTCTTTGGAACGCCACTTGTTACAAAAACAGGGACATATCATGAACGGAGCCTGACTGCATTAAGCAATTTGAAAACAATTTTAAAATAAGATGCTTCCCAAATTATAATAAAAGCCACCGGAACTTTAACGGATTATCTATTCAAATTGTTGAAAAAAAAGAGGTGACAATTATAGATGTTTTGTTTTGGGTTTGCAGCCCCATCCATTATGACTTGAGTTTTACAGCTCGTTGGGTTTGTTTAATCGGGCAATCGATTCCTGGTGTGTCCTCGTGCACTAAATGTCAACTTTATAATTATAGACGATCACTTATGTGTTTGTCGATGATGATCGTTTCCATTCCCTTTTGGGTGAACCAAACGACCTGACCAAGGTCTCACTGTGTTAATTATAGACGGTACAACTGTCGAAAATCAGCTTCAGTGATTCCAAATTAAGCCGCGGAAATTGGTTTTGAACTTTTACCACGTGGCCTCAACCACAGAAACTGAGATCAAATAATTTTTCCTGCGGAAAATATGTATTGTTCGCAATTCTACACCCTTTAAGATTTTGCTCTGCACTTAATATGCGATGCAATAAACGTTATCATATTGATTAAAATAAAAAAGGACGCTTGAACTTGTCATGTTTTCCTTTTAACACAAAATTTCAAGTCGTCGTCGTTGTTGTTGTTATTGTGGCAGTGATTGTGGTTATGGTTGTTGTTATTGTGGTGGTGGTGGTGATCATGGTGTTGATTGTTGTTACTGTTGTTGTTGTGGTGGTGTTTTTTGTGTTGTTGTTGTTGTTGTTGTTGTTGTTGTTGTTGTTGTTGCTACTGCTGCTACTGATGCTGCTGCTGCTATCATGTTGTTGTTGTTGTT
>CM021534.1:17686206-17702252 GCA_010994315.2 Pisaster ochraceus
AAAAAAAAAAAAAAAAAAAGTGTACATTTTCCTTTAAAGCACCTGTGTTTCAAGGGTCTTTTTCAATATAGGCCTACAGTGAAAACTCTCACTTCTCGAGGTATTACTTATTTTATCATTTGAATTGGCCACCAATTCGAACAAATATGGCTGCCATCTTGAAAATGGCAGACCTAAAAAGTTTGAGACTTTCAACAGTGCATTTTGAGCTCTTAGACTATGCAGTGCAAACTCACACATAGAAATCCTAATGTAGATCAGAGGCATCTTATACTTCTCATGTTTTGCTGCGAAATGGCGGCCACTAAGAAATGGCCGCCAAGGCTATTACAGGCCATTTCAGAGGTGGCGGTGTTAAATTCTCACTTTTTAAGAATTGGTTTAACGTTCGTGTTTACCTAGTAACAAGCTTTTACCACAAAGTGCACGAAGCTGTCAAATTAATGCACTTCCTGATGGACTACATGGTAAATATCGAGGAGGGGGGGGGGACTGGTAGCTCAAAGGTCCCTAATTATGAAGTTCAATTTTAAAATAGGTGTCATATTAAAGGAAATGACTTTTGAAATGTGAAACTTTATTCTTTCTTTTTTCTTGGAACTGTAACTGGTTGTCTGTAAATTGCCTCGTGTGACATGGCTCTAAGACTTAAGTGATTTAAAAGTGTGAAAACAAATTGTATAAAGAAATGCAATTCAAGGCAAGAAAGGCATAAAATGTCAAAACATCACTATTAATATTATGTACTTTATTCACCTGTCAGTGATGCGCCAATAAACAAACACAAGTTCAAATCCACATGCTTTTCTAGAGTTACTTCCCAAACACTTTACAATGAATTGTCTTCACTTCAAACCCAATACAGTACACTTTAAACAAAGCCTTGTTCTGCCTCAAACATTTGTGTTCACATAAAGTACCTTTCAGCAATGTATTGGAAGGTACCCCGGTCATGCTCGTTCCAATAATAGTGTGTAGTGTTTTAAGCTAGCAACGACGAACAGTACATGCATTTTGCGCTGATTGCTAATGATAATCGCTGTTTTACAATGGAGCTAATCGTCTGTGACACGACCTTTTGGGGGAAAGTATTGCCGAGGGACTTCAGGAGGCCTTTAATATCCTGCTTGTCACTTCAGCCGGGAAAGAACCGTGTCATTCCTCTTCCGCGAGATTTTTTTTTTTTTTTAGCAGACATTAAGACAATTTTTTATGTCTGCAACTTTCTCAGCTCAAGATAATTCTTGAAATCCAACGCGAGTCTTCAGGAAATTAGCTTTTAATAAATAGGTTTAACGGTCGGGTCTTCGCGGGATATTTTTTTTGGGGGACGATCTCGCGTACTTTCAAAAGGCACTCGCTGGCGTGCCCGTAAATCGTCCGTGCAGGGAACACATTTAGAATAATCAAAAATCGAAATCGGGTATGGGATAATTTTGATTAATCTTTGTTCGTTGGATAAATTGTTGACGCTTGGTTGGGGTGTTTTGTTTTTTTCTCCCCAGTCCCAGTTGCCGCGACACGCCGCACAACAAAAAGCACTCTCCCCTCTCTCCCCCTCGCTCTCTCTCTCTCTCTCGCCAAGTCCGCCGAGACACACACACTCGGCCATTAACGCCAGTGACAACGTCATGTTTCATCACGTGAGAAAAACGATTACCTTTCAATACCAAGGCATTTAACAGAAAGTATCCCCAGCAAGTTTACACGCGTTCCCAGGGTGGCTAACAGGTTAGCTGTTTCAGATCAATAGTGAAAAGCTCGACAAGTGTGATGGGAAGAGGGAGGTGGGATTGGGAGGGGGGTGGTGGTTCGATAGAATTTGAAAGCCAGGTATTAGATACTCTCCTTGGTGGCTTTTGCTGACAGGTGAATTTGTCCACCAGAATGTTTGAAGGTTTTTGTCTTTAAAGGAGCTCGGTAATTTAAGGGTTTGTTCGTGTAATTTATCGTTCACTTGGTGCGGTGCTTAACGGAAAACTAAGTATGGCCATCATATATTGATTTCTGAAACTATTAGACTTGAAGTCGCTAGCTACAATATCAATCTTCTTGACAAGGGCTCTAAGAGTGCCGTAGAACATGATTGAATACCTTATCCATGTAAAATACAAACAGCATCAAGTCTAACAACACAGTTTTTCCCAAAAGGGAGCCTTTTTAGTGATGGCAACTTTTGCGGCTGAGTTTTTCGTAAATCGGATTGAGTGCACGTTACTTGCAACTGATAATGTACCGATGTTAAACACCGCACAACAATATTGTTAAATGTAACTGGAAAATAACTTTTAAGTGTTTAAAAACAGATGAACAAAAATTGTTAACACGCAACTGAACAATTTTTATATTTAGCACAATTAGACAGTATATTAATATATTTTCTTATGAGTGATATTTTTAAATGGATGTCTTGACTCAAAAATATTACATAAGTCCAATCAAATTGTATGTGATTGGACTATGCAATGCAACCCTTTTACTGTAACTGATTGTTAGTTAAAAAGTAATTGACGTTAAGTGTTTAAACTAAAATAAACCCATCCACTATGACAGATAATCGTGCCCTTTGACCTGCCAATATCCTTTACCTTGATTTAAGTAATTAATGAAAACAACAATAAGTTTCAGCCTTAAAGCTCACCGATTGTTATGCTGACCTCATAACAATTCCAATCCTCCAGAGAATTTGTTTCAATCCTAAAAACAGTCAAAGGTTTGAAAATTACATTTACAGAGCCTCCCCAAATCGCCTTTAACTTATCCGTTGGCGTCAGTAAGCCTACTTTTTTGTCATCGTTAAGTAATTGTTAAGGACAACAATTTATTCAAATGTACGTGGTTTAAGTTCAGATACTCAAAACCCACGCAACTTGCCACTGAGTAGTTATTGACTTAAAAGCAAAGTAAACCTTTTGTTTTTGGAGCCGTTCGATTGTTTTAAAATCCTATATAAATGTAGAAATATACAATAAAACTAACATGCGAAAATGTCATTATTTTTTTTAAAGTGGTATAGCATCTTTGAGATATTACTAAATATCCGGAGCGGTTATGTCCACGCAGGATGAATGATCCGTAATTTGATTACACAATCTGATAAACATTTCATGAAGAAATGTTTCTCAGATTGAAATGATTTTTTAAACCCTTTCTTTAAAACCGCATTCCTTGGAAGGGAATATTTTCTCAAAATGTTAATGAACAGCTGCAGTGCTTCTTAACAAGGGGTACGTTTTTATAGCCATTAATTTTTTGGAGTAAATAACAAGGGTAAAAACCTCCTTTTAAATATTTTAGCTAATCAAAGTATTTTGTAATTATGTATTTGTCTTTTGCACTTTTGGTGTAAAGACGGCACAAGAACGAATTGCCTTTTCCAAGAAGGAGATCCTTGTCAAATTAACGACAGCCTTCCCAGGTCCTTCGCATTCCCCTGCCACTTCCTCTCTCTCATCTTCCGGTGAATGTTCTCGTTCTATCCCCTTCAAACTCGCCCCCCTGCGCGATAAAAGCGCTCGTTAAACATAGATTTGTACGATACAAGCTCAAGCGACTGAGTTGATGTAAACTCTATACGCGATGACCGCACTGCTGAAGGCAAATTTTCATGGGCGTCTTTTGACTATTTCATGATAGGCCGTAATCAAAACGTCCATGGAGCTTTGATTGGTGTTAACACGGCGCATTATCTGTCCGAAACACGGGGAGGTAAGACGCGCTGAATTACTTAATTATTTATCCATTCAACACTTCAGAGTAAGACGGGAGTTACTCCGCAGCTTCCTGCGTCCACATCGGTCCCAAATTGAAGTCGTGTGATTGCAGATAAAATGTTTTCATTTCTTCTTTCCCCCTGTATCTCTCTATTGGCGGATACTTTATTCTCGATCGTTGTTGCATCAAGACATCATATCACTCTCTGTGATTTGAATCCCCCTGCTTCGCCGCAAGTTTTTGTTTGTTTTCGGTTCTTTTCTTGTTTCTTTTCTTTAACCGACTGCAAAACAGGTCAGGTTTTTTTTTCCCCCAACACTTGCCTCGAGTGCTAAAAGCTTCAAAACAACTATTGGTTTCTTGATTCCTTTGAGTGCATACTGCGAGAAGGAGAAAATGTGTTTTAAACAAGAAAACGAGGAACACGTGGGACTTGTCCGAGAAGAGATTCAAAGGGGACAGATGGAGTGGGGAGAGGGTTTAGGGTATAAGAACGAAGAGCTAACTACAATCTATAAAGAGTACTGCGGAGATTTTGACGTCGACGACAATTCCGGGGTGGGAACGGGGGCAGCAGGTCCGGGCTCTTGGGTCTCGGGGTGCATTTTTGGGGCAGTGCAGTCGGCTGATAATGACTTGAATCGAGCTCGATTAGACTGATTTAGAAAATATCACAGTACACGTTTTCGGGCTTATTTGTGCGTAACAACAAAGGTTTCGTCACACACTACTAAAACTGGGGGTGTTGAATGGATTCTGTCAGATGCCTATCTATGACAACCCCGCCACGGTGTTAGTTATCCCCATCACCCTATCGTTGGTAAAAAATTAACACAGTGTCATTGTTGTCACATTCAGATACCAAGAGAATCGATTTAACACTGCAGTTTTTACAATGATGCATTGGCACTATTGATCATTAGACAGCTAAAACGAAACATCGGTTTCAAGGCCTCGTTATTTCGGAAAAATCTGTTCACAAAAATTTCACATTATCTGCCGTTTACCTCACTCAAAAAACATGCAGGGAGTATAATCCTACATAATTTAAACATTCATTTGAGTAATGAATAAATCATTTAATGAATAAGTTATGCTGTAACTTTATAAATATTTAAATAAATAAATAACATTGCTCTAGATTTGCTCTAGGTGTGAAAATTGTTATGTTAATGTATCCAGGCAACAATATTCTTCTTCTTACCAAAGCCTTAAAAATTATTATAATTTGAAAATAAAATTCCTTGTTGCTATATAATTCAATGGCAAGCAACCGTTTTCTCTATAGTTTTCAACAAACACATAAAAAAAGGTTGAAGATTTGTCAGGCTTGTTGTTTGTACAAGTTCATTTTCTTATTTTTATTTAGGAAATAGAAATCATACAATCATCAAATATTGGGGGATACTTCTGCTAGTGTTTCAGACAAAAACAATCATCAAAACAAATGGTACTTGTATTATGTTAATTTTTCTTTCCTGGTTATAATTTCTTTTATAGTAAAGGTCGTGTGTCATTGCTTTAGATGTTCTTTTCACCAAGGGAACTCGCCAGTGCTCCCACAAGGGGATATAAACACCAAGCTGGAAACAGCAAATCTCTCCCCACACACATTGGTTTAACGTCTATGAATATAAATTGCACAAAAAAGTCAATAAATTGTGATTCAGTAGCTAGACGTCAATACTTATTTCTAGTCATTTTGAAAACAGCGGTTAGCCTGGCCCGGATTCGAACCCACAACCTCGTGATTGCAAGTCCTGCAATCTAAAACAAAAACTTAACCACATTGACTTTGTCTTTAACACGCTAGATTTTGCTGAATAGGGAAACAATATTGACCTATTTTTAGAAAGTGAAGCACACGTATAGCATATAAGAAAACTCACAGATAGAGAACGGATCCGTCTTAATGAAGAGCGACTGATGCTCCCAAGGGAATGCGGAAATTATGCGCTGACTTTGAGCGAAAATGACGTTTTATGACACAACAATTATGTTATAATTTGATATCAGTACGTCACGACACTTGTTATTTTTTATTATGCTATTTCAAGACCATTAATAATGGGTTTTATTAAGAAAGTATGAACTTCAGAGCCACACTTCGAACACAATTATGATTTCGTTGAGGTATCCTTGACCGTTACTGTGTTGTCTCTTTCTACTGGTGTAGTGTTTGTGTGTAGTTATAGATTAAAGACCAAATAACTCTTTTCTAATCCGAATGAAGGAATGAAAATACCTCTATTCTTAAAGGTATTTTATTTGGTCTATATTAGGGATAAAATACCTAATATTATTGTAGGTTTTTTTAACGTCTGTAATACGGATAAAATACCTTTATTCCTAGAAGGTATTTTAGGACGGTCTATAATATGGTCAAATTTATTTATGGAGGTATTTTAAGGTCTAAAGTATGGATAAAGTACTTATAAATAGTTAAGGTATGTTAAGTTCTATGGTATTGATAGAACACATCTATTCTTAAAGTTGTATTAGGTCAATAGTATGATAAAAAATCTTCAAACAAATTATCAGGTTTTATAAAAATCGAGGATACCGATGGGATCACGTCTCTTCCTGTCTTTCCCTGACTCCGGTCCCAATCTCACCTCAAATCCCAGTGCCTATTGAAGAGAGTCCTCCCAAACTAAAATAGCATAAATCGCTATTCCTTACTAAGTCACAGACCGGTGTGTAGTCATTTTTACGAAAGATGATTATCAGCGAGACAAGCAATTTGATGTTAAGGCTGTAGGCTAAAAATGTCCGAGTGTTAGTTTAAAATTTTTATTTATATATCTATTTTTTTCAGATTTAGGAACCATCTTTTCTTAAAACATTTACCATAATATTGTGTTCTATCTTTAACTTTCTTAATACCAGACTGTTTCTGATGTGGTCATCTGTTTTAAGTATCAAGCGACGGTCAATGCTAGACATATTACATGTATACCATTAGAATGCGTGCAACGTCAACATTAAAGTGTCCTAGATATTGGACAGTCCGTTGTGACAGCGCATGTCCGTTAAAACAAAAACAAAAAACCCAACAAAAGCTCAACGTGCACACGCGCACGTCACATGGGTGTGTCTTGGAATACATGATAAGGTAAAGCGCGCCAACACAAAAGCAATTTGTCTGCGGACACGTGGGTGTCACTTCCGCAGTATACATCCGCAGTAGAATAACTCGCTCGTAAAGCTGCGGACAGACAGGTTGGGCCGACTGTGCTGATCAAATTGTTTAACGATACAGGTAGCATGTGACTTCCCGAGCCAAGTATATAGCGCGAGACAACAAAGCCTTCTTGACTATCACCGGTTTGCTTCGTCTTCTGTCGTGTAGTTATCCATCAACTGCATGATATACATGCAAGAGCTGGAAAACCTATCGTGCTTCTGAGCTAATCCCGGGGACTTAGGACTCTTTCTCCGTTCTGACTTCTATATTGGCACAGGCAGGGCGGATTGACACACGGCGATCGTTTCTTAAACACCACACAAGCTCAACCAGAGAGTATAAACGTCCGACCGGACTGAATTGTACATAAAAAAACAACCTTGGCTCGAATTTGCTGTCCAACGCCAGCTTGTTCTTATTCGGGGTTTGTTTCCCTCCTTTTGCTTCAGAATGCTACCGGCGGAGAAGTGTTTTGCGTACTGGCTTCTCGTCACGCTACTGATGGTGTGTCTCGCAACGAACTGTGATGGCGGTGGGTGCCCCCCGAAGCCGATCACTTGCAACGGGGAAGGGATGGGCGAGATGCGGTGGGGAAAGAGGTCGCTATCAGATCACCTTAGGTAAGTACTTTTAGCTTCCACCACCCTCCATCTGCAATCACCAATAACCGTGTTAAATGTTTCTGAC
This sequence comes from Pisaster ochraceus, assembly GCA_010994315.2. Taxonomy (NCBI): domain Eukaryota; kingdom Metazoa; phylum Echinodermata; class Asteroidea; order Forcipulatida; family Asteriidae; genus Pisaster; species Pisaster ochraceus. Next base: position 17,693,795 of record CM021534.1, read on the forward strand.
AGGGAGAAATATCTATTTGGTTCCAGGGGGCAGACGTTCAGTTTTATAGCAGGCCGCATTTTACACGCATGAAGTGGCCACGCCGTGGTCTACTTTAGTATTCATCAACGAGTTAGCAAACCTTTAACATTGACATTAGTTTCAAACTGCTGCTCCAAGATGCAAGAACCGACATTTGAGTTCGTGCTTTAAGTTCTTGTTTTCCAACATTAGAAACACGACGCAGTGTCTTTGTTTTAACCTCCACTCTAGTACGGAAGACAATGCCAAATGCATTTACTCCCATTTTTTTTTTGAGACAGTCACGATCCTCACAAGCGGAATAGATTTCCTTCCATGACTGAGCACCGCTGTGACACGTCTTGCGTATTTTCCTAAGCTTAAGTTTAAGTGACCGCAAACCTTCGACTACTCTTTGGGGAAAACCATGGCCGTAAAGGTGACGGTGGTATGTAAAGGTGACGGTTGTTTGAAACGCTACAAAATTCACTTTCAAGAACGTATTGTTTTGTTGACTAGTGAACAATTGATTGACCCCCCCCCCATTAAGTAACAAGAAAATTTACGTTTTGTAACATTTGTAACTGCTTCTTAAACTGTGTTTTTGTGTTTTTGTGGTTTCCAATTCAAGTTGAAAAGCATATAGCCGGATTCAATTTCCAGAATTTCTTGTTGTAAACACTTTGTACGGTGTGCACACTAAACTAAGTCAATTGATTTTTCCCTCTTTGCTATTGCAATCTAACTAAGTATCACTGCAACAAGCTAGCAAGGACAAGACAAAAGTGTCTCTCCGAGTTCACATTTTTTTGATATTTAAACACTTTTCCAAAGTTGTTGACGGGTTTTTCAAAGTACAAATGCATTATTTATTTTTGATCAAAAGTCGTTTTTTTTTTTACCGACGACATTTCAGCAGATTGAAGCGAAATGTTTACATCCGTTTCAAATTAAATCAAAGTATTTTATACCGAATCCAAACACGGGTATAATTGAATGATTGAAGTGCATTTTACACGATCGTCCCTGCGCAAATTGTAAAATTCAAATGCCACTGGAAAGTTATAACTCGGTTTGATATTTCAAAGAGCAGAGCAAGTAGTGTGCCGCATTCTATGTTTGCTGCAAAACAAACAAGGCCGAATTTAATCAAAGCGAATTAGTTTGAAAGCTCTAAGCTGACGAGTCGTGCGTGAGAATTAGTATAATTTCATGTCCGTCCTCGTGTGTGGTTACTTTTTCGAAGCTGGAGAGAAAGTCATGCTGGCTGTGTCAACGTTTGTGTCTACAGGTGAAAAATAAACCACTCGTTCCGTTTCAGGACACGGAAAAAAATGGGGCTCGGTAAACATGCTTTGATAAGTATTAAGTAAAGTGAAGTGAAAGGGTTTCGATTAAGACTGGGGTGTCTTGGCCGTCTTGTCACACCACAATGCAGAGTTAAAATAACAACATGGCGGCAAAAAGGCTGGTCGAGTTTCAGTGCATAATCAACGGTGCGGGCGTCATGGAATATTACAAAATGGTGCGTGCAGATAACGAATTCCTTTATAAGGACCTGATGCTTCGTTCTTTTATCTTTAGGCATGTATCTTTAGGGTACCGTTATATTTAGGAAAATAATAGTTTTTACTGGATTATTATTAAGGAGCAATACGACCACAAATAATGGAGAGAATTACCGCAGTTTTCTTTTTGGAACATAACTAGGGCATGTTTAAGGAATATAAATTTTTAAACAAACGCAGTGTTTCTGTAAGCACATACTTTCATCTATTTACTATCAATACTATTTAAAGAATAAAGGGCACAGAGATGGGTTACAGACTTTTATCTACGTTCTAGAAAATGGACTTTCTTGTGACTAAAATGCTACATCGCAATTACTGCCGTGAGTAGCAAATCCTTCTCCGGAAGGATCCAGTTTGGTCTTAACACTTAACTCCATTGGTGTTCACGTTTATTCTTGTAGCCCGTGATACAAATTTGAGATGAAAGTTAAACTAAAATGGGCAAGACAACAATGCATTGCATTGTGTTCATACACTAGCCTACTGTATACTTTTTTCTTGGACGGTAGAAATTCTCAACTGAAAATGTGGTACATACTTTCAATTTGAAAAAGTTGCACTTTGAATGCAACGATCTAATTACTTCACACAGTACGGCTTTGTGTAAATGTCAAAAACATAAAAAATTAGATTCAGGAATTGTACACATTGTGCAAATGATATGGGTGAGATGAAGCATGCTAAGTGAAAATCACGACAGTAGAATTCTGGCTCTTTCCACACACATGTATAATCGATTAACTTCGTCACGGATAACGAAGCCGACTTCCCCCGACTTTCTCGGATTATATTCAATTTCCTTACGATAAATACAAATGTATACCAATTAGCATTTATTTCAATCGCATTTATTTTGTTCTTACATATGCTTCTTGTATAGAGTCTACCAGTTTCGCAGCCAATCATTTTTGAAGAAGTTGGTCTGTTGTTGTGGGTTTTTTTATCTTCCGCTAAAACAATAAAACGAATTTACGCACTGCATTTTGTGAGGAGAATAAAAATACACTTCTTGTCAGCGAATAAGACAAATATCAATTGGAATGGTTCTATTTGGGTCCTCGAAACAGTTTTAAGACTAAGAACATATTAAATCTTGGCACTGTGGGGAAATCTTAAAGAAAAAAAAGAAGAAAAAAAAGATGATTAAGGTTTGACCCATTTTTACAACCGTACTAATACTTGAAACTTACTACCATGCTTTTCAATGTTAACATGGGGAAACTCAGTAAACATTGAATATATGCGGGAATTTTTAAGGTTGAAATTAGAGTTGGTAGTCTGCGATAAATGCTGGAAGCTCGCTGATTCTTAAGTTTGTTCCGCAGCCAAAACCCCATAGAGCTATTTCCGCCTGAAACGCTGTCCGAATGAAGAATATAGTACTTTAAATACCCCTCAAATAACATTGCTTATTTCGATAGCACCAATCGAAATAAGGACACTATACAAGTGAGCATAACCACAAACAAATACCCGGGTACCTTTTTATTTCTTTTTTTCTTTTTTCACAGATTTGGATGAAATGTTTTTAAAATGGTTGTATGGTGTACAGTCACTGAAAACTACATGAATAGGAAGACTTGAGGTCATGTCACACGAGGCAATTAACAGTCAACCAGGGGGCAATCTCCAATAAAACAAATTGACTCTTCAGTTTATTCTTTTTTTTTCTTGGGAATAGTGAGTTACAGCTAGAAGAATGTATCTTAATGCTGCCGAAGTTAATCCTCGTACATGCAGTGCAGTTGTTTGCCCTCTTGCCTTAAAAAAATCGCCCCGTCTGACACGGCCTTTATGTTGTCTATATCCCTTTAAATAATACGTCAATCGATGCAGCATTTTAGCAAAAACATGGGACGTACATTTGCAGTCGTCCTGGATTTTCTATTTAACGGTGTACTGATATTAGATTGCTTTCATCCGTTGATTGAGTGAATCTTCGACTGGGCGGACTGATTGATCAAAACGCACCGTATAATTTATATAGCCCCGTTTTAAGAACACTTGTTCTATACGGCCTATGGGAAATACAATATTCATTGTGTTTTGGCAGAGTTCTTATTTTCTATCTTTTAGTTTTCAATGAGTGCACCACACGACCGGGTTTCGATTAAGTTGTAAATTCGGGATTTTTGTTCGGTGGATTCTATACACGTCACATAACAATGAAAGTGGACAAAATACCAGTAACCGACAAAACATAAATACATTGTTTATTGTAATGAGCTATGAGCTCATTTCTGCAGCTCGTTTGGGAATTATCGTACCGTCATAGCTGTAGCCTCAATAGACCTTACTGTCTTACAAATCTTATTGTTGGTAGGCAAACCGCGCTGGTTGGCCGAATGAAAGCGAAACATTAAATTGCCTCAACAGATGTTGTGACCAAATTCAACATCTCTGCAAACTTTCAAATTAAAAACTACATCCCATGATTGGTTGCTTTGATACCAACAAACTAATCACAATTTTTTTTAAGTATTTGTGTAATATTGTTACAAAATGTGGATATCTGTTTTTGCGTTGCATTTATAGCTTTCCATAGTTTTCCAACCTTAGTTGGCAAAAACTCGGGCTGTAACGTTGCAAGAGATAGGTCAAAAGATTAAGCTTTCATCCAAGTTTACTTTAATATAGGCATGGGATTTTGAATGTATTGTTTTTTGTGTTTTTTGTTTGTTTGTTTTTTTTTGCCTCTAAAGTTACGTTTATAGTTTCAAGAAAATCATATCATTGAAGTTAAGTAAAAAACGATATTGGCCTAAATAAAAATATGTATTTTTAAAACTGTCAAATTATAAACACTAAGGGTGTAGTCAGTATGAAACTTGCACACGTCTAAAAAGTATGATTTAAAAATTTCTAAATCAATTTGCGTTGCTTTAACACCAGGCTACATGCACAATTACTTTCTCACAAATATGATAAGTTTTTCAGGTGACCTTTGTATTGGACAACTTTCATTCGTAAGTTTAATTCGAAAATACAAATTCTCCTCCGAAAACTTTCGATACAACATTCCATTAAATACAACTTTCAGAAAAACAACTAAACAAACTTCTGTATTCTATTTCACCCAAACCGATGTGTTAAATATTTATAGCACAATCCAACCCGTAGACAATCCGCGGTTTCATTTCAAAGAATGAGTTTCCCCCGAACTCATCAAACATTCATACAGGTCACCACCAGCTGCTCTTCGTCAAAGAACTGTCTGTTCGGTGTCTTTGTCAGAGTGAAATGGTTGGAAAAACCGGAAACTATGCTCGTCCGCAACTCACAAAATACATCTGGACCTCGATTGATGTAACTAAGTAAGTTCTCAAAAGAGAAAGTTTCAATCCACACTCTCCCTAAAGTTGTCTAGAAACACACTGAATAATATGCAAGTTCAGATGGTCATATTTTGGTTTTTAAAAAAAGATAGGCATTTTATGTTTTGTCGGGGATAGTTATATAAAAAAATTCATGATCATATCGCAGACTTATTCTTATCTGCAGTATTCGAAGTAAGTAATAACAATTTGTGCGAACTTCAAAGTAATTTTTCTCGACGTTGGCAGTTTCTCGGACCGATTGTTGTTCTCTCTACTGGGTTGGTACTGGTATGAACTTTATAATCAGTGCGCTTTTAGATTAATAGTTGGTGCTGTAACTTTATAATCAGTGAGATTTCAGATTCAGGATCGGTACTGGTTTGAACTTAATAATCAGTGAGCTTTCAGATGAAGGATTGTACTGGTATGAACTTTATAATCAGTGAGCTCTCAGATGCAGGATTGGTACTAGGCATTGAATAATCAGAGGTGTACCTCAACCTCGTTAGTGTTCCCTAGACCTCACTCACATTGCAGTTCAGTGACAAACCAAGCATATCCCTCCTGACTTGGGTCAGATTAACCGCAACTTCGTTATCAGTTCTCTATAGACCTCACTAACATTTCAGTCCAGTGACAAACCGAACGTACCTCTGGTTTCCTGAATTGGGTCGAGGTGTACCTCAACCTCAATACCAGTTCCCTACAGCCCTCACTCAGATTTCAGGTCAGTGATACACCAAAACGCACCCCTCCTGACTTGGGTCAGTTGTACCTCAACCTCGTTACCACTTCCCTTACGCGCACTGTAACCCTGGCACAGCTACCCTAACAACCGGCTGTCCGTCAAGCCGTCGAGGTATTGATCTTACTTGTACACGCTTCGGTCTCCTAGGTACGCTAAATCGACACGTCTTGAAATGTTGCCGATGCCGCGCCAAAGGGATGAACAACGCTCGAGCATGCGATCGCCTCACGGTGAAAAGTTAAAAAGTTGGTACGCAGTCTTCTTTGTAAGTTGTTACTTTTGAAAACTCAAAAATTCTGAAGAAAAGCTTTAGTAGTAAACTTGCGGGTACATTAATACACCCTTTTGGCAGAAGTGTTGGTCTCGACGTTTCGAACAGTATACTCTGCTCGGGGGAAGAAATCATGCTAAGTTGGAGTATATAGTATCAGCAAACATTTTGTTGGATCCAAAAGTTTTCCAGAGACCTCAAATACTCACAGTGTATGATTTCGACAAGTGGATGATCCATATGTCACATTATTTCCATCGCATAGTTAACAGTTGTCAGCCATGTGTCAGTGTTGGGTATACACGCATCGCACACCCGTCCGCCTCGGCATCGATCGAAGACGTCGATTGGAAGAACAACATTGCAGTCTGTACTCAGTCTAGTGTTTCACGGACTCTGCTCATTTTGGCGGGATAAGGTTTAGGCCAATTCCATCTAAAAATGTGATCAGCTGATGTGCGTGAGAACACTCACCTTTATGAACGTGTGGGCTGAGGGTCCAAGCACATCCCCTCTTATTCATGTTTTAAAAGTACAGGACAGGTTTTTAAAAAAATAATAATAATAATAATAAAAAATTTAGAACAGAGAAGATACCCCAATTATGTTCAATTGGGAAGCTGACTGATTAAATAGGTCATAACATAGTATTACGTAACTTAATTAATTAAAATGTATTCGACGCTGTTCCATCAAGATCATAGCGCAGAATGAAAATTAACATGGATTGAGTCTCAAGAGCTTTACGTAATAGAAATAAACCTAACAGATTCCTCAATAAAAAAAAATATGCTACGCAGTTCTTATAATAGCGCTTTATCACACCCGATGGGCGTCTCAAAATGCTCAGTATTTTTTGCGAAGCAACGTTTTTGAAGTATAAGAAACATTCCTTTATACAGCATCGTGTAATGGTTTACAATGTGCTGGGGCGCAATATGCAGCCAATCCAACCAGAAACACAGGGGCGAACCACTTCTCCATAGCGATAGGTGCACTGGGTTCTTTTACGTGCGTATTCACAGCACACGGGACATACGGCTTTACGTCCCACCCCAAAGGCCGAAGCAACACCGTTTAAGTGTCTTGCTTCAGGACACAAGTGTCAAGACCGGGGCTCGAACCCACACTCTGCTGGTCAGTAACACCAGTGCTTGAGTCCAGTGTCCCTATCTGCTCGGCCGCGACTTTAGGACGGGAGGAAGATTATTCCAAATCATTAGTCCAGATACACTGAATGCTTTTTTGACCCGGAAATGTTGTTTGCACGGGGAGTGATATCAAGCGAGGACCGAAGATCCCAGCAGTATTAATCTTCCGGAGAAATATTCTCATCCCAATACTGCTAGAGTTGAGATAATAGGGATTAGAGATCACCCACAATCACTAATTGCTTATTTTGATTGCCACAACAATCAACAAGCTCAACAAAACATGAACAGTTTTGTCATTGTTTTAAGTAAAACACGATCCGCAAACTTGATGAAATTTTCCGTGGTTTGTCGGGCGGTGCGTGTATTCCTTGACGACTAAAGGATTGGAATGGATTGACTCAAACCCCAATGACGAAACCATTGATGACCTATGACACAGGTGCCAAGACGTAACCAAACTTTGATAAAACACTGAAATAACCTAATGATTCTGTATGCAATGCTTCCCTATTACTATAATTATTCGAAATAAATTATTAGTAAAGAGCAGTGTCGTAACTAAGGGAGGCCGAAAATGGGTTTGTTTAAGAGAAATGCAAAAGGAATTGTTTTTATTCATTTATTTTTTGGCCAGAAGTGCCCCCTAAAAAAATGGTACACCCCTATTCTGCCCCTTAAAATGTTACCCTAGTTTTGACGCTAGAGAAAGCATAAAGTAATGTACAAACCTCCTTAAAGTGAGTGTATATACCTTTGGTAATTTATACTCCAAAAAAGAAAAACCATAAAAATGTACTTAGTAGGAAGCACTGCAGCCGTCGATAATGTATAACATTTTGAGAAACAATTCCCTTCAAAGGAATGTGGCTGTATGGAGAGAGGATTTCAAAAACATTTCAACCTGAGAAATCTTTCTACATGAAGCGTTTCTCTTGTGTATTTAAATTACGGGTTGTTCCTCCTGCGTGGACATGGAAATAACCGCTCTATACTTTCGGCAACATCTCCAAAACGCTAATAGCACCTTTCGAAATGAAACTTTCACAGGTGAGTTTTGTTGTATGAATCTACGTTATATAGCATTATCAACAATCGAGCGGTTCCAAAAACCAAAGGCATACTTTGCCTTTAACCTCGACCACAGTTTAATGATACCGTGCGTAATCATGAGAGACCTCAGCTTAAAAGCTTTATAAGTACAGCGTCCTTAAAAAACATATGGCGATTATATTCCAATTTCGAGATGATTCGTACACATTGAGATCATAATTCTACAAGGTTTCTTGTTTACTTTAAACGAAACCCGAATCGCTCCGTGCGACAAACTTGACCTACATTTTCCGTTTCATTGTTGAATCAAAAAGGTTTGTCCGGATCGCTTCCTTCTTCTTCTTTTT
>CM021534.1:17718169-17733731 GCA_010994315.2 Pisaster ochraceus
GGGTCGGGGTTGTGGGGTGGGTTCCCCCCGTATTCGTTCAAGTTGTTTTCACCATCAAGTCTTCCGAAATCGAGGGACAGTACGTACTTCAAACCTACATGTTAGTAGTTTCCTTCGAAATGACCAGGTCTTTGTTCCGTGTTAAGCTGATACCATGCGGGGAGCAATCTAAATCTAAGCACAAGGTTGATATCCCAGACAATATAACCCACTGTTTGTATCCATATATTACCTAATGTCACCATTTAGGGATTTCGTCGGCCGTTGACGTCACTTCTCCTTCAGCCTTTGACTTCAACCAAGACTACGATTCCTTCATCAACCTCGTTCCCTCACAGTCTCCACCTCTTTAACGGCTAACGACATTCTATACAGCAGTTTAATTGCACCTTTATTCGATAATGATTCAAGTTTATGAGATCTGACCGCTATATATGTTTCCGCCAAAAAATTTTGTTTTCCTATTATTATTTTTTTTAAGGTTGTGTCTGAAATTGATGACCATTAATGACCATTAATATTACTTGGTGAAAAACACTGCAGCTGCTGACTATTCTGAGAAAGGACTCCCTTCGAAGTAATACTGTTTGGAAAATGTCTCTCCGCAAAACTCTTTAATATGAGAAACGATTCATGAATGATTCGTTTCTCAAATTTCTGAGGGTTGGTGTCTGTTTGCGAATGATACGTCCGGAGTTGAAGTCGGTAACCGTGGACGGATTCCACATTCTTGTGAAAAACCGTGTGAGACTTTCACATGTGTCTGTCTTTTCTTCCCCCCCCCCATACAATTCTGCCTATAAATCAGCATTCCGTTGACAAAAATCAATGATCCTACCTTTAAATGAACTAAATTGATAACCTGAAACGAAGATACGTCTAGCCTAGTTACGATGCGAACACCTATACCCAGCAAACATTGAACTATCACGCCGTCAGACATCCCCATGATAGTGGTTGCTCTTTGGGGAACGGTCCTCTTTAACTTCAATCCAGTTTATAGCGACACACTAATCTAATCCACTGGTGATTTAGTTCCAGTCACGATGATTAAGTTTAAGTTGCCGAAGGAATCCATTAAAAAAAAGGTTACCCGTCTTGTGTTGGACTTGAGTATCGCGACCAGTGGGTAAAACTTCTTCATTAGATTACTATCATTGGGATTAAATAGGTATTAGCCGCCACTGGGGCAAAAATGTGAGCTGTGATCTCGTAATTATGGAATCTCGTTTACGTTTTAATGAACGTCGAGAGGTTTAGCCTTTGATGAGAGTGTTTGTAACTACTCTTAAATATAATTATTGATTTAGATCTGTGGTAACCAAAGGTTACTTCGAATACCAGAAAATATATTCAGTGTATAAATTAGTTTGCAAATTATATATAAACTGTTTACTAAAAACTAATAGAGGCGAGGCATATAATGAGGCATAAACGAATATTTAAACGCGACGAGAAAAATCAAATTTCAGGTTGATCTAGGAATTGTTCCCTGAAAGTTCTGAAAGTGGTTGAACCTTAGAGATACAAAACTGCTGATGGTATAAATGGACAGGTGAACAATATAATATAACATAAAATGCATTTTCTTAAAATGTGAGCGAACGCTGCAACAATGGTGTACTTTCAAACAGTCCATTTTTTTTAAACATACTGACGTCAAATTACATCCAAAATGAGTCCATTAAAAAAAAAGGTGTCCTTTTCTTGTCTGTTTTTTGTTTTTGTTGTTTTTTAAGTTAAGGGGCAGGATCAATCATTTTTGAAACGCTCATCTGACAACAAGGTACGATGCTCTTGTGCATTGTTAATACAAGTCTTGACAAACTTTGCTGATCGAATCAGCGAGACGAAAACCAACTTCCTTGGGGAATATTTACACTGGACATGTCAGTTGTGATAATCTCAGGTCCGGGGAAAAACACAGCTTTATCAAAAACTAAACAAAATCACAATAACATCAACAAAAACGACAACAACAACAACAACAACATCAACAACAACAACAGCAGCAGCAACAACAACAACAACAACTATAACAACAAAACACCATCTGCAGCTTTTTGTGCTCAACCACTTATCACTGACGGGTATTTTTTGCATGCCTATCCATTAGACAAATGTGTTTACTTTGAAACAATATTAGCTTTTTGACTACGGAAATAGTTTCCGGTTTTGTGGCGGAACAGACACTGTGGTTCCGTCGTTAAAAGCCAATGTTGACGTGATTGAGCGCTTCGTAATCCCAAGATGAATCAATTATGTTGAAACGATTACTCTAACTCTTTGTGTACCACATGACATGGATCTATAGTCTAGTTATTGTTCGCCCGTGATGAAAACCAAGGAATCTATAATAAGGACAAGTAGTAATATTCATAACATTGTTATAACTATCAAGTATAACAAATTCCTTATAATTTTAAACCTTAAAACTGATTGGGTAAATTTTAAGTAGGTTTTGGTTGAACAAAGTAAACTGACTAGTGTGGGATTTGAGCATGTTGCTACCTCCGGCAAAATTGACTTGAACGAGACTTAAACCTGTCTGACACGTCAATCCGGAGGTTGCAGGTTCAAGTCCCGCTCAAGTCAATTTGTATTTGTTCAACCATAAGTATATTAATAATAACCGTTTGGCATGCATTTCATTTTAGATTCCTCTACATACCGAAATTTACCCCGGAGTACGACCCATAAATGTTTACATTCATTCCAGGGGTCAGTGTCGCCCACAGTCGGGTCAAAAACTGAACCAGTGGCTCTTAGTCTAGATTTGGGGTAATATTTATCTCCAATTGCTTTAAATGGGTCCAACAAACCCAGATGCTGAAGCCGAACTCAAGACCCTTAACGTTCCTGGTTCAGTTTGGAGATAGGCCGAAGTCCAGCGAGGGTACCAGCGGGATGCTCGTAACTGTTTACTATGCGCTAATATCCACTTTTTCAATCAACTAAAACCGCTAGAAACGGAACTCTCTATTTCATCTCTTGATAATTTCGTTCATACGCGGCCTGGCTGTCTCTGTACTTTATCGTCAGGCAACGTTAGGAGTTACGTTAAAAACAAGGAAAAAAAAGTAGTAACATTACGGCACCGGTATCGTCTGGGTTGCTGGAGGGCATTCGTGAAAGAGATTAGAGTGGGTAATTACGTCTCCAATACGAGGTTGATACCAAATTAAAAAGATATCCACCATTGTGTAATGGGATTCCCCTATACTTCAGTTCTCCAAGACTGACCGAACCCGGCCTCCTCCGCATTGGGAGCGGTCTAACTCGACTAAACCGATTTAACCTCACAGTTTAAACTGACAGGTCTAAGGGCTGATAAAAAAAATTAGGACTGGGAAATCTTCTCTTTTCGAAGTTGGTCATTCAATTTAAAAAGAGAACAAAAATAAGAAGAAGTAGAAAGAAACACAAAAACAGAAGTTGGGCCAGAATAAGCAACTAGCCAGGTATTTTGCCTAATTGTTTACATTTTTGTTTTCTTCCTAAAATATTCTTGTTTCGTTTGGTCTATATTAGGCCCTATATAGATCTTTTGATTGTGTTGTTCTTTAATGTTTGCAGACGAATAAAATTAAATTAAGCAAAATGAAAATACCTAGTAACTCTGAAGATGTTACACATACAGATGATAGAACATTGTTGGTAGGTTTTAAAATTGTATTAAATTATTTGTTTTTGGAAGAGACAATTCAAGTTCGGGTTTTTAATGCAGACACCATACAACCAACCCTTGAAAATAACATCAATTCTGTGGGTACGTTTTAGTGAAAACAACAGGAAATGTTCACGTTTATATTTGGATTATTTTGCCAGGAGCGAATCGATGAGCAACGTTGATTGTAGGCGTCTTAAAAGGAATTTTTTTTAATACTTTCTCAAAAAATATGCACAATCGAAATGTTTGTAATGTCTTTATTGACTTGTCACAGTAGGCAGTATTGGCGCCTTTTATCAATCAATCAACCAATCATCAAGCTTTTGTAGAGCGCCATCATTCTAAGTTGGCTATTTAGCAAAGTGAAGAAAAAAGTAAGACAAAGGAGTTCAAAGAACTTTATGTAGAGATGACAAGTGCAATGGACTTAAAAATGCAGACAGATTCAAGGCGTAATTTTATGTTGAACAAGGAAAAAATTGACTACAGCATGATTTGAACCAACAAGCTCCGGTTTAACGTGCCGGCGCTCTACCACCTGAGCTATCTAGCCCTAAGTTGGCGCTCTTCCTATTCTGTCAATATCTTTATTCGGGTATTGAAAGGGATGAGTCTTAGGCTGGTTTTTGAGGATCTGTAAGGAATCAAGTATACGGAGTGGATAGGGGAGATCCTTCCATAGCAATGAGGGAAAAGAAGAGGACGCCAATACAAGCAAATGTGTTCATATTTATGAAACTGTCTGTTGATATCATCCCAAAAATATCATGCTGTATTTTTTTTATGTGTTTGTGCTGCAGAAACGCCGCAAGCGAGATGGTGCGGCCTCGCAGGAAATACCCGGACAGCCAACTCTCTAACCCCAAATTCCGCTTCAGAGAACTGCTTAGAAGGTTTACAAGGAACGCCGACCACTGAGACATGTGAGTCAAACGACCGATAGGATTTGCCCTTTAAAAAGCTCGGTGTGTGGGTGTGTGTGAACACGTCTACGCATTCAAAGCGAGGACTTAAACAATAGGGATCCGGGAAATGACATTATTGGGGATAGTCCTTGGTTGGTTTCGTGTACAAAACCAATGGGAACATCGCTAAAAAAAAATAATAAGTCCACACCATGGGATGTCCTCGGTTTTATACCATTTACAAACTTGTGTGTGTGTGCGGGAGGGGTGGGGGGGGGGGGAGTCCAGCAGAGGGAGAGTGGGGCCCAATTTCATGGCTCTGCTTACCGTAAGCAAAGAATCGGCGCTTACGGAAGCGCATTTCACGGGTTAGCAGAAAATGTTTGCTTGTGCGCGTGCGTACTCCACGTTACTAGGCATTCTTCGCTTACACAGCTAGCACAGAAATTCGGCGATTGCACAATCAGCGTAGAATGCAAGCGCGGAATTCGGCAGTAAGCACAGAGCCATGAAAAAGGGCCCAGGTCTGGGATTTTTGTTTAGGGTTGCAATACAATTGTTTGCCTTTGTCAAGTGAACAGGTCTGTCTGCGACTGAAATGAAAACAAACAGCCTATACACTCTTAAAACTCTCGGGTCAGATTTGACTCGGCTTACTGGTCCAAGGAGGGCCATACACGGAAAGTGGTTGACAATTTGGATTTGATTCCTGAATCTGGGTCATTTTGACACTGGTTCCGGGTTAAATTACCCAGAAATGGGTCAGGCCCAATGGGGACCCGGATTTGACAATTCTGACCGGAAGATTTAAGAGTGTATACAATTTTGTTAGATGCATTCATAATTCACGATATGATAGGCCAACCCTGTATATATTAACAGGTGACACACTATGCAAAATCCAGACATTTTCCTGCTTAAACTCAAAACTAGTTGTTTTCACATAATTACGAGTAAAAGAGATTTGAAATGATCACTTCATTTTAGACCATGTCAAGTGACATCACACGTTTACAAAAGAGCCACATATAGCCTGAGTTTCCTGCAGGCACAATTTGTACACAGCTCAATGGAAAACAAGAATAAAATCTTGTGGAGATTGCACTTTCTGATTTTTATCAACTGTGGCATGAAGAAAGAGAGCACATCTCAAATTTGAAGAGCTTATATTTTCATAGCTCTTGAATTTAAGTGGAATTTATTATACAACATTTCCCAACATGAACATTGTCTGATTTTGCCCGCCAGTAAATGCACTGAAATGTACAAGGTAACTTGTTTTTTTGTAAGAAAATGGTTACATGGTCTATAAGGTGTTTACCAACGTGCAAGTTGAAATCAAGGCTGATATTTTGGTTGTCGTCACTTTTAATGCCAAAAACGTTTTAATTCAAAATACAGAGGATACCAATAAATAAAATTACTGGTTTGCAAATTTGGCATTTTGCATTTTTTTCCTTTAAAATTGTTTTGTTGAAAACTGTCAACAAAAGAGGAAGTTGGCGGGAAACGCCTTTAAAAAACACCTGCACGCATTGCACTGAAACGCACGCCACAAGTCTGGCGGGTACCAAGCTCACGTTTCACCCTTCGGTTGTCTAACGCATTTCGACTGCGTAATCTCTTTTGGTGCCACTATTTTCGGGTACCACAGTCTCGTGTCAGTCAATGGAGTCCAGTGAACGGTCTTATGTTTACGTCACTTAGTCCAGATATCAAAAAAGGAACGTTAATCACGACTGTTATCGGTTTTGAGAAGCTCACGTTAGTTTTGTGAAATCAAAATCACGGATAAACAAGAGCCAGGTTAAATGTTATATGAAGCAATGAATATATAATAAATTTATCATTGAAGAAAGTAAGTTCTTGCGCAGATGTGTGCCGTATGAACCACCCACTCTTTCTTTATGTTTGTATTCGATAAAAAACATGTTATGAATCCTGCTCCATGTCTCAATGTAGTACCCGGTACGTCTATTTATGTAGCAGTCGATTCGCAGAACGCAACCGTGGGAATTAATTCTGAATGACCATTTTTTCCCTCGAGTTTTCAGCTTTACTACGAGTTGCACATTGCCCTGTCCCATTTATGTCACTTACGCATCCGTTTCTGAGCTAGATGGAGATGTTGTCCCGGCCAAATCGACTATTTTGGAGTTTTCTATCCATGTTTTGATAGTTAGATTTGTTTTCTGTCCGTGTCACTTTTGCAGGAATATGGTAGCTGTCTTCTACGATTCCCAACTGTTACATCTCCCGCACCATCGCCCACCACTGGAGCTGCCCCCCCCCCGTGCGATTCCATCAAAACAACTTTACCTGATCTCGTCCTAGTTCAGTTAGTCCCATTTTTCTTTTAATTAAAACGATAGGGGCTTTACTTTTTAACCATAACAACTCCTTCAGTACACACCTACCACTCCCCTTGTACCTGTCTTTAAATACAGCGTTCGTCATCAGGAGTAAACAAAATCTACGAACAACGGCTCATTGCGAAAAAAAAAAAATACTTTGTGTTTTGTGTGGAGTGATTGCCATTTCACTTATGAGAAAGTGACTGGCGAACTACCAACGCGGAGATTTGTTTGCCAGCCATCCAAGGCCATTATCTCGTTGCGAGAAGAAAAAAAACGCACATATTTTTACAGGGCAGACATAACGAAGTAGTCAGATAAAGACACACTGCTTTGCGCAATACTTTCGCAAATCTCAATATACAATATGATTTTTTAACAAATGTTTAGCCCCAATTCGTATAATTTCTGCAAAAATATTTGAACATTTTTGTTCGCACGGAAGAAGCATTCATTTAAACTGCCCAATTTAACCTGGTTTATTTAATCCCCCCAAAATTGGAAAACGCCAAAAAAAAAAAAAAGATATTGCTGAAGACAAACTTTCCTTTGCCGGTACAGTACAGTGTTGTAAAAGGTCAAGTTGGCACCAGTGAATAGACATTTATGCCCCGTTTCTTTACAAAAATCTAAAACAACTACTTGGCAGGAAAGTACGTAGGAAAAAAACACGTCCTTTTGCTCACTGCACAAACATGACTAAATGTAAACGATGGCTTTGTTATCATTAAGTTATTCAGATATACGATTATGTTAGGAATGGATTTATTAAAGCTAGTATTTCCCCCTTATTTCTTTTGTCTAGATGTAAAAATTTAATCAGTCTTTTTTGAGTTAAACTTAATATTGGTTATAGGTTTTTGGAGGTGACTATACATTTGCGATATAATATCGTTGCAAGACTAAAGTTTAGCGATATATTTTACGTAAACTGGGTAACCTTTAATTATTAAAAACCAAAACAAACCCAAATCAGTGAACTTGACTTATAAACGTAAGATGATGACGTCACTAGGTGAGCGTGACTGACACGTACCGCTACCAGTGGCGTCTCAAGTTAATGCTTTTATATACGACACGAATTTTATTTCTATTCATCTAGCAATTAAATGTCCCCGTCTTTCGACAAAAACTACGGACGTGTTGCAGTACAAACGCAGCAAGCAGGCCAAGTAATGAAATTAATTGAAATATACATTTCACAAGCCCTTTTAATTTGATTGTTCATTTCGCTCTTCACTTTTGCTGTAAAATAACTTAATGTTATGACAGCAAGAATAACCTACGAAGCAAATAACTTACCAAATAAGTGTAAAAATACTTAGACAAACATTAATGCTTACGGCATATCTTTTGGCTTGTAAATAATAATAAAGATATATTTAAATCACTCAATAACAATTACCTCCAGTAGATTAACGACTTAAGCTAGAATATATAGTTTTAGCAAGTATAATTCTATTTTTAAGCACTTACAAAATGGCAGGACATTCTTCACAAATGTTGGTTTGTAACTTTGGCGAATGGTTTCTCATTCTTCTTTGTAAAAGTAGGCTTTAAATATTACAATTTGCTTTTAATTAAACATCACGTAATAGTTCGAGACAATCAAAAACATGTGTCAACTGTGTTGTGTTTCATAGCAGTTTTCGGTTGTCCTTAAAAAAAATAATAAACGGGTCAGAATTGAACATGGTCAGAATTTGAGTCAAACTAACTGGGATTCCATGTTATTGACCTGTTATCATGTTTGACCCAGAAATGGTTCTGGCCACGTGACATACAGACCCGGATCAATTCTGACGTGGCTGTTTTTTGTTTGCTTTTTTTTTCCTCTCTTTTTGAGCGAAGCGCATTACATCCGATTGGCTTTGGCTATCAGTCACGACAGACTCAAGACTGTAAAGTTTTGCCAACAGTTTGTTTTTTAATATTCACTGCAACGTCGCCTAGTCGCCAATTTTGCGAGCGCATCTAAAACCTTTCCTGTGAACAAAAAGGAGGAAAAAAGAACGTGGAGAAAAACAAGGAACGTTTCCGTAAAAATGAGATCAATTAAATACCTTAACCCCAAAGTGCATTGTGAGTGAGTGATGGGAAAATCTCACGACATTGAAATCAGCGAAATCCACTCCGTCTTAACATGTTAAGCCCCAAAACACGACACCCTTACTCGCTGTTTTGTAAATTGTACCTTAGCATAATTTGTATGCCACTTCCTGTGTTTATTAATTACAGAAGTTTATAATCTGTGATGCTCGCAAATAATTGGTATATAGAATGTTGCAAATTGGACGCAGCTTTCCCAGAAGTTAGAAACTGCTCAAAAACACGGAATTCTGGGACAGCAATGTCCGGGAAAAAAAATTTACACTGAAATTACGGCGAGTCACTTTATTCTAACGAAAATTATCATCCGTACTATTTCTGGAATATATGTACTAAAACACATATTTCTTCTGAAGATGATGACAGCATACTAATCGCAACGTTGTCTTGTTTCGTTTCTCAACCACCACAGCTATGTTAGAGCTTATGTTTTAAGGGTGTTCTTCCCAACGAGGCAAAGTTTCAGATCATATAATATGAATAAGTATCCACACAAAAAATACGTATTGATATGATTATCTTAATGAGTTACAAATTGTCTTCAATCATGCGAACGATTCGCACCGAGAGAACGCAGAACTTAGGATGAGTTTGTGAGGGTTTTACACCGAATTCCTAAACCTGCTGGTTTTGGCTGTATATGCTCTTTTTTACATTGAATGCATAAATATGTTTACCGGTAAGCAATTTTTTACTTTAGCAGAAAAATGTGCGTAAGCACGAATGAATTTTATAAAAGATGGAGAAGATTTGACAGAGTGAGCACGTTCACAATGGTTTTGAAATGTTACGTTACTGAACTGCTTACAAGAACCGAAATCAAGTAGTACAATAGCATGCATTTTTGTTTTAAGAAGTGGTTACGAAATAGTAACTGTTCCACAAGCAGTAAAGTCTGCTTAGAGGCTTTTAAAAAACGGTGTATAAGGGCCCAGTTTCGAAGAGCTGATTCAGCACAAAAAAAGTAGCTGTATAAGCACAACAAAACTACGCTAACCAGAACAGGATGTTGAATTTCATGGGCATACCCGCCACTCATAAAGTCATTGTTCATATGAATTTAGAATTTGAATGCCATTAATGTCATCCATCCATCATACAGATCTACAAACAAAACACACCAGACCACGGTCCCCTAGTTATACCGGATAAAACACCACTCAAAAGAAATCCATTCTAAATACGGGAATGCTGGCAAAATGCCAAACCTTTCCCGCCAAAGCGTGTCATGACAATTACTTATTCATTGTTTTTTCAAAGAAGTCTTCCCAAGTAGAATTGGATTTTTTTTTTTTCAAGAACTCTTTGTCTGTATAGACGAAACAGAGAAAAGGGGGTAAGTGTAAAGAGAGACCGAACGCATTTCAATTATTCGATTGCATTTTTTTATATTTTGTTTTAGTGTTGGGAATTTTCTTATCCGAGTTTAGTTGCCAACAGGGGAGGCAAGAAGGCATCGAGGGAGAAAGTGCATAGATGCAACCTTGTATAAATTTACTGCCCCGCTCCTCATCTCGATTGAAAATTGAATTCACTGCATGTGAATAAATTCACTTAGTCTTCCACCAAAACAACAATAATATGAATTAGAGCGTTTCTCAGGGGGAAAAAGAAATGGAATTGGCAAACCCAGGGGCTTTTAATTTTGTTAGTTTTTGAAGACTATCGGAATTCAAGACAAGAAAGAAGAAAAAATACAGAAGAAAAAAAACCACAATCTCTCTGCGGACATTTTCAATTCTAAATGGATCAGAAATTTTAAACTCAAGACGGCCGCTGCATATCGCATGAATTGGTGGCAGGTTAGATTTCACAAAATGAGTTTTCAATATTTGAATACTGATTTGTTTTTTGACGAAATCACACTTTTGTCTGATATTTATTTATTTTTTTATTATTATTATTATTTTTTTTTATTTATTTATTTTTTTTATTTTTTTTTTTGGGGGGGGTGTTCTTCATTTTACACTTGCAGTCTTTTGGATTTTGTTGTTGTTGTACAGTGGAACCTGGCAACATGGCTACTGAATAATGTGCAAAGATTTGGGGTCCCAAAATTCAACTCCGCTTTTTCACATGAACTTTCCCCTATGGGATTCTATAGCTCTGGGTCCCATCAAATAACAACATATTGTGTGCTTACACCATGAAACATTATTATTAAATTACCTCACTTGTTTGAATTGCGTCTTTGATACTAATTTTCACCAATCTCAATACGTCAGACAGATTCGTGTTGCTCCAGGTGGGATAGAGGTGTACTGTTCAGTTGACAGAAAGCTTCGGGGAGCGATTACACTTTTAAGGCCCTAGTAGTGAGTGTTCATATAAATAAATAATTGTTGGAAAACTTTTGTATGTGTTTTTTGAAGGGTGTGCGCATGGGGAGGCCGGGGCATGAGCTGGGATTGGTTATGTAACCTACAACAATCAATCACACCATCCAATCACAACAGCAACAATCAATTTCACAACCAATCACAAAAATCAATCACAACAATCAATCACAACAATCAATCACAACAACAACAACTTATCACAATGACCAATCACAACAACAACTACTATAACACCCAATCACAACAACCAATCTCAAAAATCAATCACAACAATCAATCACAACAGCCAATCACAACAACAGCAACCTATCACAATGACCAATCACAATAACCAGTCAAACAATCAATCGCAACAACTACTACAACAGCCAATCACAGCAAGGACTTCAACAACCACTAAAACACTCAATCGCAACAACATACGACAAAGAAAAACTTTAGTTAGTAAACTTGTGGGTACAACCTTATAAAAAAAAACGTATAAAACTGTTTTCGGAGAAGTGTTGGCTCCGAGCAGGATCGGTGTGGTCTCGACGTTTCGAACCGTATACTCTGCTTGTCTTCAATCTCCTCCTGAAGAATACGGGCAGGTTCGAAACGTCGGGAACCCCCATGACGGTACCTGCAGGTT
This sequence comes from Pisaster ochraceus, assembly GCA_010994315.2. Classification (NCBI taxonomy): domain Eukaryota; kingdom Metazoa; phylum Echinodermata; class Asteroidea; order Forcipulatida; family Asteriidae; genus Pisaster; species Pisaster ochraceus. The sequence continues at coordinate 17,730,178 of CM021534.1, forward strand.
GATTAACTATAGCTTTTCTCAAAAACAACACCACACAAAGCTTCACAAAACACTTAAGAACTATACACAACAACAACAACAATAAATTAACAATTCATAGAATTAAAGAATTATTTAAAGAATTTGTATTTGTTTTTGAGGGGTAAGGCGGTGGCTCAAAAAAATTAATGTAATGGATATTTTCTTCACTTGGTCATTTACATTTGTACCCTTTTATCCGCCTGTGGACAAGTCTTTTCAGCACAAAATAAAAAAAACACACATTAATGTTCAGAGAAAACTGGGGCTTTGACATTTTGCCCAAGCGTTAAGTCAAGGGTGATGTGTGTACAAGTCTGAGACTCTCGCAACGTAACAGAACTACGGCAGCGTCATGTCAAGTATCCGACTCCTTCAATTAAACGTGTCATGAATACGACGTCTAAATTTGTGTTTTAAGCGTAACTAAATGCCAATTGCTCTTGTTTTCAATCAACACCATACGATCAATTTGTGACCATCGCATCACTTAGGTTGGTCAAATTCAGATTTTGTTAACAAGAAGTCATGGTGTGTGAAAGAGGGGCTACATGATTCAGTTTTTGTGGTTTACTCATTTTCCAATAGATTTACAGTCCTTATGAACATGGGGGGGGGGGAATGACAAGTCTCTCCTCTCAATTTACAATAGTTTAAACATGCAATTTCATTTCAAACTCTTTCAGAGCGAAAGTTGAAACATGACGTCATCGGGTATCATTATAACAAATGGGTCCGTACATTCCAAAGGGAAATCTTCGAGTCAGTCAACAGACCAAATTCAATAAGTCATTTTTGAGATATGGTGGACACAAAGCTATGACACTATTACTGTTAGGTTCTGGTAAATTTGTCTGTAAACACCCAAACCAAATAGTGCACTTCTATAGTGTCCACCATACCGCAAAAAGGCTATTAAAATCCGTTTCGATTGAATGTCATCAAAATTCTGGAATGAACTAAAAGATGTCCCGTCCAATGTAAAGACCCATGCATACAACATTGGAAATGTGACGTCAATGGACGTGTTTAGATGTTGACAAAATTCGCACTGAAGGGTATGTATATATATACATTTCGACCGTTTTCACGTGAGTTTAGAGACTTGTAATTTTCCCCTTTTTTCATTAGGACTCTGCAGTGCAAACATTGGGGTGTTAAAATTGACATTCATTCATTCATTCATTCATTCATTCATTCATTCATTCATTCATTCATTCATTCATTCATTCATTCATTCATTCATTCATTCATTCATTCATTCACTCATTCATTCATTCATTCATTCACTTATTCATTCCAACGTCTTCCGGACATTTGTATAGAATGCTTAATATATTGACTAATAAAGTTTTTATACAAATATTAACATGGGTTTTTTTTTAGCTGTAATTAAAAGCCATTTTACAACATTGGTACAACAGAAAGACTATATAAATAAATATGTTTAAAGTAAAACCGAGAAATAACGAGTGTGTAAAAGGTTGCAAGTCTGACATCAAACGCCTGGCTGTCTCTTTGCAAGAACTCCCCGTACACAATGGACACTAATTCCCTCATCGATCTCAGCGTCCCCCTCCAGTACCAGCGAAAATTATATATTTTGTCTTTCCCCTTTCATTGTAAATGTGTTGTTTTATCGAGGGACAAGATAAGACAATACACCTGTAATTAACAATTCTTGAAAGGGTTGTTTAAATCAGCAGTTTCAAATCGAGCAGACAATGATGTTTTTTTGTGTGTGTGTGTGTAAAATCTGTGTGAAAAAGAGGAAACACAAAAAAATGGCCACTCCAATGCAACTTAACTTTGAGGACGGCTTGTTTGATTTCAGAGTGAAAAGCGCAATTAATGCATTCAACTTGAAGGAGTATAAGTGCTAGTTGCTTGTAGGGGGGAAAATGGACACTCCAGACATCTCTATTCAAATCAAAACTTTGTCAAACGTCGGAAGAGCAACCGTTAATTACGATGACATAAAATTATCTCTTAGACGCTTGTATGGTTTGAACGAGTGTAAATTAATCTAAACCTAGCCAATGGCTCTCTCCCAATGTCGGTCATTAAAAAAAAACTATTCCCCGAGTAGAAATTGTAACTTTACACTGCAAAAACTCGGGTGTTAAAATTAATACCATGGGCGTTGTGACATGTAGATACCAAAGAGATAGTCAACATTAACACCAACGGGTGTTAAAATGACACCAGTGCAATTGACAACAGTGCAATTGTGTTGGTAGAAATTAGTGTACTTTTAACACCCTATGTTGTAAGTTTTGATTCTGTTTAGGTATCGATTTTGTGACAACACCCATTGGTATCAATTTTAACACCCCAGTTGTTTGCAGTACAACGCGTCAGTATACACAATTTGTTTTCTAGTGAGAGGAAGATTCGTAGCTACAGAAAAGAGAGAGAGAAAGAAATAGGTTAACGAAGCCTATAGAGAGGTCTTGTCAAAGCATGTTGTATACAAATGTTTCAGATACAAACTCCTTAATTGGAGCAACGTTAAAGAAAAGAAAATGTCAAAACAGCAGGGGGTTTTTTCCTCAAATTTTGTCATAAAATTGAGACAGAAGTTTCCGAATCGGAAACTCATTTGGGAGACGTAATTCAGAAGACAACACATCAATTAAGAGTGGCGAGTGCATACTTCTGTAATTCTGTAACTGTAATTGTGTTCTAAATGTTCAAGTAATGGTGCTTTTCGGTCAGATAGCTACGAATCCATCTCAAACCCAGGAGGAATTTAAATTGTAAAAAATAATGGTCACAACGGTTAAATTTTGACGCATAAATATCGTAAAGTAAAGCTTTTAACTGAAGACGAGCAGAGTGTACTGATCGAAACGTTGACTCTATTCTGAACAGGCAGAACTCTTCTATAAACCTAATATTATTCGAATAAATACAATGGTGGTAATTAGGACTGGAAAAAGATGAATATAAAATTAAGTGCAAAACTAGGGCTCACTTCAGAATGTCAAAATATTCTGGCTCAATACATGGATGCGTCTTAGCAAAACAATGCTTAGCGCTTAACACGTCATCGGTGCATAATACAAGAACAGGGGTAATCACATCAGGCAGCGAAGGTCTGCACCTCGTGCACTGCAAGAATTGCCCAACACACGGTAAACCTAATCTGATAGCCCACCCCCTCCCGAGACTAGCCTTTCGTGTTTTTGTTCACGCTGTTATAATGGGTAAGGCAAGATTCAGTCGAAAACAAAAAACGTCTGCCGAATGTTGCTTACAACTTTCATATATAATAGAGATACATAGTAATGCATGGGCTCAATTCAAGAGTAGATGTTGGGACCATTGATATCGAATGAACGTATCACCAGGAACTCAGTTTGACCTTACGAGTGGGTGAATAAGAATAGAATGTTGAAGGCTGACGTCACAACCGTCTCAGAGTCCACCACACGAGGCACTTTACTAACGCTATAGACACGCAATCTCACATTATTTACTTGGGGATTGTGAAACAGTGTGAAGACATCTGTGTACTAGTGTTCTTTTTGGCA
>CM021534.1:17733989-17745068 GCA_010994315.2 Pisaster ochraceus
TAATAACAGTCAATTTGTCTTTGTCCGAAATCAACTTACAAATTTACCCAGTCAGTTTCCCTTTAGGATTATTACTTGCTACTTTATACAAAGTATAAACAAGTGTAGACACGACAAATGATGTCCACGCCCTCTTAAATATGCATCCTTGTGGATACATATTTTGATCTTTCCTTTGTCCCCAAAGGAGACATTTTGTTTTGGTTTTTTTTTTTTCAGTTTTGTCCTTGGGCTCCATGAGGTACCGAATATGACCGCACAGGATCTTTCAGTATAGTGGGCAAAACAAATCCACACAATGCTTTCACACATTATAGAAAACACATTACAGAAAAACACATTATAGAAAATGTGACCACTTCCTAGAAAGGTGGGGCAGTTTCTTGTTGGGGGAAAAAAGGGTAGGGCCTACGTTAGCAAAACGCAGCTTTCAAAACACTTTCCAATGGCAATGGGAACAGTTTTAATATCGGACTTATATTTTTTTTTTTTACCACACTAACACGGAGCGCAAATGGAAAATGTGATGGTGCGACAGAAAAAGTATACAAGAAAAACTTGGGTCATTTTTTATTCGATATTTCATTTCTTTATTGATTTTGTGCCGTCCAACTTGTAATGTTGTCCAATCTTCACGTCTCAATTAACGCGTTCATTGTGCCGTAACTCTATCAATGAAAGTCTTTAGTTTCTTTAATTTAGTCTCCACAGTGTTATCTCCGTAAATAACTGACTTGAGACGACACTGGCCGGTTTTTTGACAGATAGCATTTGGTTGTTCCGTAATAATACAATTTCCTGTTGCGAGAGGCCAGTAAACTTGGGAATGAATGAGTCCTTACTGTAATTTAATATAATATCTACACGACTATTTAATTATAAATTGGCAAAACAACTCGGTGTAAATACGCTTCTGTGGTTCATAGTTTTGCTGCAATTCTGTACGAACACAAGATCACCGCAAATGAACTTATACCCGGACGAACTCGTCTAACGGAAGAAAAAAAATACACAAACAAAAACAACAAAATTTAATTTAACACCACTTTTGTTTCTCTTAGAAAGAGTAGCAGTTGTTGAAAACGCACTGCCTTCGTGTATGTATTAAAAAACGAAACGCCAAACGAGTGCTCACCACTCACCACTACAGCTTACCTTTTATAAGTTTGGATTCGCGGTAAGCAAAACGTATTATTCCCGTTGGAGTGTTCCAACCATTATTGGATTCCGTTCTCACAAGACCTGTTCGAGTCTTCTCTATGTTTCGACTATGAATAAACTTATTTAATACACATTCAAATAACTCTTGAAAAGTGGACAAACAAATTTAATTGGATCTCCTCCTTTGAATCACAAAATTGCATTTCTTTAGCCTATTTCCCTTCTTATTTCATAACACTTACTCCATTCAAGAATACGACAATTTGGGGTCATTTGAAAAACTTTTAACTTTCCTAAATTAAAAAAAAACTTAGAAAGGTAACCAAAGTACAAGAATCCAGCATTATCCACACAGGGACATTTATGTACCGTTGCGAGTTTCTAAACCAATAAAGGGATTATAAGTAAAACTATAACGCACCAATCACTGGCATTTCAAGTCTTCCAAAAACAATCATGTTTAAAACCATCGAAAATAGAAGCACTGAAAGTACAGCGCTGAAAGCTAAACCGATGACGTGTCAATTAGCGCGCTCGTTTTAGAATTGCTTTGTCTTACAATTATCTACTTGAGAGCTTTATAACATTTGAAGATCGTGCTTGGCTGAAGGACAGATGAACTTGTGAAGAAGCGTGTGAAAAACGCATTATAATTTATGCGGAAGACTTTTGATATATTATGCGTTGTATGGATTTGTGTTATTTAATAGTGTATAATAGTATTTCTGCTCACAAACACTCTAAAGCCATTGAGAACCCGTCTAAAATATAATATATACAAAATAAAGCAAGACTGCAATACAATACAATAAAACAACACTACAAAAAATAGTTAGTGGCCTGACGTTTCGATCCTAGCAGAGTCTTTATCGAGGAACACGAAAAAATAACAACCACTGCATTGATAAACCAACATTCTTATGAAAGGTATTTAAAAACTGACATAACGTTCCCAGATAATTTTGCCATTTACACATTTCATGTTTTCTCCCAGACCAACGAGCGTGCGCATCTAATGCACAGATGCTTGTCATTGTTTTATGAAATACACTGACAGAATAGCGCACAGGTTAAAATAGTGTATAATTTACTTTTGACAAGGTGACAGGCTGAGCGAGTTATGGCATGATGTAAATGAAGAAGTTGAAAAAGGGAATGGATATCACTGTTCACGTGCCCCACTGTGACTTTACTTCATGTCATTCATAATAAATTATCAAACTGACACATCTACCACAAAGCGACACCAACCTGCAGTACTTGCAAAAAAAAATTAAAAATACATATAGGGGGCCTAAATAGAAAATTTGTTATGGACTACCAATAGCATCTTTGGACACCTCTCCCGTGATACGAACGTGTTTGATGTCAGGTCGTGACAACTAGATTCTCCAAGGAGGGTTATCTTTTTTTAAATGGGCAAGATCGAGAGATGTTTGTTGTTCAACTTTACAGGATTCGCTGAATGCAGTGGATGCCTCTTTTTAGTGAATATTGGATGAGACTTTCTATACCGGGCACTTTCTTTCTCCTAAATGGACAGGACAAAATACTCGACGCCACGACCTTGACATATTGCTCCCCGATGGCCAGTCGAAGACAGTACCAATCGCTTGGAGATAAGTCTTTGTATACCGGGGGTGACTGACCTGGCATGTAAACGTCCCGCCGACACGAGTTATACACTTTAAGTGTGTGTGAAGATGACGCGATCCAAGACTACTTAAGGGATCGTGTGAACTCTACTGTTGGAAAGAAGTGCTTTTCAAAATAGAGAGTTCGTTCAAAGTATTTTATAGTTCTCAATCAAGAAATATATTACATTGTGACAGAGCTTAGGATGACAACACAAAGTGTTAACATGTATTTATAAATCGCTGTGTCGGTCATTGGCAACCAAAGGAATTGCTGTTTTGTTTCGTAAAATCAGAACGGTGTCAGTGAACTCTTTCACGACCTGACCCACTCCACTTGAAAATATCACAGAAAATATTGCATGAAAAGTGCATAGCATTTATACAGTCCACCTTTACCTCGGGACAAATTATACAATGAACAAATACTAAATCTAACATAATTGTTAACAACGGTTTCTCATGGTGCCCCCCCCCCCATTTTTTCAGGCACCGTTTAAAGATTTTGGTGTTCAATAAATTTAGTCTATTATTTGTCCATCAATGTCTGAGATGAGCAACGGATTTGCGGATCTGGCTGTTTGGAGTTCAGTGAGAACAGAGGGATTTGCCAAACATTTCCTCATCATTTAGATGGAAATCAACTTATCCCGTTTCATTTCCCATTTAAAAATAGATTCCGTTTAAATTAGATTCACTCAGCATTACTCATAACACCTGAAAGACAAAACTGTAAAAGGGAGATTCAATGTCTGATGACTACCCGAGTCTAGTTTCTAAATTTATTTCAACATCACCTAGAGGTTGCTTACGTTGAGTTCTTAAAGAAATGTCAATGACCTATGCCGTTCATTCCGCTAATTTTAACGAGAGCGGACTCACCTCTTTCTCTCCCTCTCCCTCTCTTTCTCTCTTGTTTTTACTACGGAAATTGCACAATTCTGACGGAAGTGCTAGTCAAACTACAATCGTTGTTTTTTCTCAAATACTCATGAAGACAGACGCAGTGAATCTAGAAATTCTTTTTGTTACCCCAACGGTCGTATTTGTATTGATATGCACACTGACTTTTTAGTACGCAACATCGAGTCGCGTACGGAAACTTTGTAGTCAATCACGCGGACTTTTTCGTTAAAGTCCCCATGAAACAAGCTCGAGCAAAAGATAATAATTTGTAAAAAGAGTATAAAAGAAGAATCTTCTTGTCGGTTTAGACAATTTTCCATTGAACAAATACCATTTCATATTAATATTTCTCCTGATATTATTTCTGAAAACATGCATGTACTTAATCTGATAACATTACACACGTAAACATTACGCATGTCTGAAGCTTTTGCAAAATCTCATCTGTACTAGGCATCCTGTACTTAACTGCATCCAACTATTTATCCGGAAGAACAATGAGAGCCCCTACAATTTTTACATGAATAGTAAAAAATAATATAACTGCGAGGGAGTTTAATGAAAAGATGGTTGCAGCCATTCGAAATCGCAGCCATTCGAAATCTCGAATTTTAACGCGTCCAAATTTCGCAAACCCGCGAGGCTTGCATGCAGGCTCAATGGTTAGATGTCATGAGCTAAAGGCGTGCAGTTCCATCAAGGCATACTTGAAAGTAGGTTAATAATATCATTACGCTTTATAAAATAAAGTACCGACTTGGTAATTAAGCACCCCAAAAAATAGTTTGGTGGCCTGACGTTTCGACCCCTAGAGTCTTTATGGAAGGCTAAATGACAACACAACACACATAAACAGGTATACTTGTCTATGACAGAATTGCAGTCAAGTGAAAAGAAACAAAAGAGATGAAAACACACAGAAAAACCAAGCCATGAACAATGAAGAGGGTAATTTGGAAGTTACCGAGAACAAAAAGTGATAAGTCTCACTCAGAAAGTTCACCCGTATCAAAATTCTACAAGCACTAATCTTCCAGAAAAAAAGATTTACATGTACGTATAAAAACTAAACTGTAACTTTAATAAAATAGCACTTTTGAAGCCCCGTAGCTCACTATTGCTGCACCCGAACAATGCCCGGTATCCTTGACAAGTTGGTTAAATAATTTATTTATTAAAATTACGAATAATTAAATTTACATGCACAGGGAAAAGGAGCACTTTCACTTTCACATTAATAAACGTTACGATGCCTATAGGTCTATTCTTTACAGGTAAACTTATGCGAGTTTGAATTGAATGTATGAATGTGTTCAGGTACGTTGGTACCATTATGAATCTGCACGCATTCCAAGAGCACATTGCCAAGATGGTAGCAGCATGATAGGTCAACAGAGCGTAATGCGTATAAGGAGAGCGTACCAAGAAAGGCTTAATACCGGTACTCAAACAAAAATGATAAACTCGTCTGACCACGGGATATGTGCACGTGACACGTGATATGTGCACGTGACAAGGTGACATGGAAAACACTCTGCTCAGTTTTGGAAGTGGCCATGCTGAGCTTTATAAGAAGAAATAAAAATACATAAATCTCAAAGCGGTAATCAAAATTCACGTTGGGGATTGAATCATACCCTCTTTTATAAGATGAATGTTTCGGTTTGTTATTTAATTTGTCATTTTGGAGCTGCTAGTTGTACCAATTTTCGTCATAAAACATTAGGCCTATTCTTTATCGGTACAACTCTTCTAATCTCAAGAAGTGTAACAACACTCAACCTTTGTTGAGTTTTAGAACAGTTTTACGAGAGCGCTTTGGTGTAAATCACCATTTCCCCCATTTGTGTGTTTGTTATTGTTACAGATCACGAGCATTCATATTACAATGGCGCACCTTAATCTAGTGGAATGTCCACACGGCCATATATTACACAATCAACACCAAACATTTTGGCGACAAAAGTTTTCTATCCGTTTCTAGACCTTCAATTCTCAAGACGTGAAAGAGCCTCTGCCACTGGAGATGCGTCAGTCATTTAAATTAAAAACCACACGGCCTTCGCTGCAAATTAAATCAATTATCCGCCCCTATGAAAATACCCACTATGACGTCATAACTCCTGCGATATTTGTTCAGGGGGATAACTGCATGGATTCGAGTTGAAAATGGTAACCGTGTTTACCACTGTTAGATACCAACCGCCAACCTCCAAAAAAATATCTCACCGTGCATCTACAATGCGGGACTCAACTGACAAACAGAGTTTACGGTTTGGCGGTCTAGTTGATTATTTATTTACTTATTGTTCTTCTTTCGCTTCTCTTTTTTTTTCTTTTTTTTTTTCTGTTGTAGAGGAATTATTCCAATCTGCAAACAGGAGAATGTCAAATGAATTGGGCGGAGATACGCGACAAACATGCACAACAATAATGTTCTAGCTGAGTAATCACTATTGATCGATGTTCTGCCCGTACCCACACTGAGATTGTCTTATAATACGATTTGGAATTAGAGAGTGCTGTAACAATGGGGGAAATTTGGAGCAACTTTTCAAATGGTGAAGGTCACAGTTATCAACTGCAAGATAACGTGAAATAGACTTTCAAAAATATAAAATTATAGTAGTAGGATTATAAAGAAGCCACAAATATAGAGTACTTAGAAAATGAACTATATACAGAAATTATAGAAAACTTAATGAATATAACGATTTATTCATAGTGCAAGCTAGACATGTACATAATGATAATCTCAATACCATTTCAACATCAACGGTCCGTTTAATTTATTTACACACAAAATATATCCGTAATGTACACTCTTCGGATAACATGATGTACAGACAATGTTTTAAATAATGCAATTATTTCAACAGCAGATTACTATTTGTAAAATTCAATCAAATTCGCATTTTCCCGGAAATAAATGAAAGTTTTGGTCGGCGTATCAAAGGTGAAAACATGAGCCCGTGTGTTACGGATCAATGGATTTGACAAGGGCCACTGTCTCCGCAAACCAATTTAGACCATTAAAAGCTCAACCTGTTGTGTCCTTAAAAAAAAAAATTAAATAAATGTTCGACCATTATATCCGTGACCCAATGTGTTCGACAATCATCAAGCCTACTGTCAATGGCCTTTCGACAATGTCCAATCTACCGTTAAGTCCAACCCAATGTGTCCCAATAAGTATGTCCAAGTACAATTAATCATTATGCAGGGCTAATACCAATCGTGTTCGACAACTCATGTTCGAACTACAATTAAGTCCAACCCGATGTGTTCGACAATCATCAAGTCTGACCCAGTAACACATGTACAACGAATCTTATGTAGGCCTATACTCCCAATGGTGTTTCGACAATGTCTGACAAACCGTTATAACCGACCCAATGTGTCCGACAACCATAAAGTCTGACCCAGTACAACAAACCATTAGGCAAGCCTACTGCCATGTTTCGACACTATGGCCGACAAAATGTTATAACCGACCATGTGCCCGACAACCAAGTCTGACCCAGTGCAATGAATGAATGTTTTTTTGACAACTTATGATCGACAAAACGATAATGTCCGACATAATCCGACAAATCAATGTATCCGAAAAAGCAGTGTCCGACAAATTGCTGCGTCCGACAAACTTGTCCGACATGATGGTCCATGTAAGGCACAACGTTAAACACGCAAACTATTGCATTTGGAGCCCAAACCACGACATTTATAGTTATTGACGTTGCGTTTGAATGATTACACTCACATTTCGAGATAACTTTTAAACATGTACATGTTTTCTTTCTTGTTTTTAAACAGTCTTTGATACGTCATGACATTTTGATATAGCCTTGGCGATTCATTCATGTACGTTTATTGTTGAGAATGGGTGGCATCCCACAGCAAGGCCATACAATACGCTCCATCTTTGCGTTGGAAAATAAAGGAAGCAAACCACTAATTGGATTGTCCACCAATTCATATCATATCGGAACTAGGGCTTCGAGTGCCTTCGGAAAGCTTTTGAACATATATTTCGGCGAGAAAGAAAGTACCATTGTGCATTGTGGTAGCAGTTGCCGACTGGCTTGAACTTAATTTATTCTTTTGGATGTAATTATAGCCCATAATGGTGGACTTTGGGCCCCACATTGTTAATCAGGTGTTAGAATTCTCTCGACTGAAACTATTGGAGTGACAACCGACAAACAAGTGAACTCGAAAAGAAAGTGAAATTAATCAGATTAAGTCTAACGGACAGACACAAAAGTCGAGCCAATACAACTCAGTAACGAATGATGATTTACGCAAATTCAAAAAACTGGAGAAACTCAAGACGAAATGCATAATTGTTTATATATATTTTGTACAAATGTGGTAAACTGGTACTCGTAACAAATACCTTTAGCTTGTTTACGATTTTTGTTTTAATCATTGACGGCGACTTTAAATCATTTTAAACGAATAAACCCCGTTTGACTAGTTAAAGACACCTTCTGTCGACGACAAACTTGGCCGCTCCACAATGACAGCTTTGTAATAACAAAACAACCTGAGAATTACGAAAGCGCGACGATAAACTGAACATAAGCCCTTTGGAGCAACATTAGTTCCGGGGGGAAAGATCACATTCTGGCCTGAAGACGCCGTCGATATCTCAAGAAGGATCAAAGATATTAAAACTAATCTCCAGATTTTTTTTCCCCCCTTTGAAACAGTCTGGATGTTTACATGTTTTCTGACGAGTTGTACCTATAGGTTTCGGACTGTGCTTATACTGACAGCTTCGAAAGGTCACCCTTATACAAACAGAGATTTACAGTTCACAATACTTGTGTACAACAAGTTGAGCCTGCAGATTACCACGGTTTCTACATGTGCTTATATCTATTCAATCCAACTCAATTGTGCATTTTTTTTTTTTCAAAAAGCATTTCACAAAGTTGAGTGCTAACGGATAGTAGCGATAACAAGGTGACGAAGAAAAAAAACGCATGGAGGTAAGGTCTACGATTAGCCGAGGCTTAATAGCGACTTGCCTTTGAACATAAATTCAAGAAAAATGCTTCATCGTACAAAATAAACCTAATCTATTGGCAGAGCGAACTCTACAGACAAGGATAAACACAAAATAGATAAATGTAAGTGACAATGGAAAGGACAAGAGTTGCGAAGACTAATATTATCACGTACAGATGGGTAGAGAGAACAGAAAAAAAAGAATCTGTCACATAACGGGGACATGGTGTCACATAATGGGAATTTCTCTATTTCAAAAAGAAAAAACCGTATACGCCAAGATCAGTTTCCTCGACTGCGACTTAAATCAAAACAGACTGGGCCACAGAGGCCAGGCACATGATACAAATTCTCGTCAACCATGTTTAATAATCAAATCAATATAATGTTTTTACACACCCGCCACCCCCCCCCCCAACCCCCATATAGAAGAAAACAAGCAACAAACACGATCCATGGGTTTAGAATTCCGACCCCGTTGTCTTTCGGCAAAACAGCTTCACGACTCAAACATTCCCATCCGATCCCGTCTATGGTAACTCACCACCTACATGTCACTTCGGACTTGTAAAAACTGACACTGTGACCGCATCCTCCGAAATCCGACATAACAATTGAAAACATATATTGGAGGAATGGGAATAACACACTCTAAAAAAAAAATCCGGTCAGTGAACTAACCCGGATTCTCGGTTCCCAATGGGCCTGACCCATTTCCGTGTCAGGCTAACCCGGCCACTGGCTTAACACAATTGGGTGTTAACTTATAGATTATGTGTAGTTCTGACCTACTTTTGTGTCATGTTGACACAGGTTCCGGCTCATACCGACCAAGAAACGGATCGGGCTCCACGCGATTCGGATCCCGGTCTCAACTCTGACCCGGAGGATTTTAGAGTGTAAGTTTGTTTGTTTGTTTTTTTAACTATTTAGTTGAGGCTGATGAGAGCGTGCTATGTACCAGAAGGCTGAATGATGTATTGCGGTTGTACACGTGCCACTTTGCGGAACTCCTTGGCATTGGACTTGGGGCAGACCATCTCACACCAGCTGATGGGTATCATATTCACACCTGCGGCATAAACCAAGAACAGGAAGATTGGCATTATTATCATTATCATCATCATCATCATCCTCACGACAGGCGTTTGGTACCCAACGACCGCATTCAAGAAGGTCTTAGGCCGTTTTCGAAACCAAGGCTTGGACTTGGGCTTGGGCTCCGTCAGTTATTTAGAAAGCGTGTGATTTCATATTAAACGGGGCTTCCAACAGTCGGACGGAGCCCAAGTCCAACCCGTGGTTGCGAAAACGGTCTTTAAGGTGAAACGGCATCAAGACATAGCTCGATATTACGGCTCTGCTTCTACCGTGGTTTGTCGCGTTTACGGTCACCATTTTAAGCTTACGGGTAGCACCAGCTGTGTAAAGATAAGCATGTTAAGTAACGTTCAAACCACATAAGCAAACACACTTGCCAAACTCTGCGATACACTTAACGTATTCACGGAACTTTTTGCTACCATAAGAGGTGATATCTCGTGAAGCTATCAAGCAGGCAAAAACTGCTTCGAAAGTGTTTTAGGATACCAGGCGCTATACTTTAATAGTGTGTTTGTTGACTGTGTGTTTTAACGCTACATACCAAGTTTGGACCTGAGAACAAAGAAGGTCCACACAATGTATGAACTTGAAACACTATGTGGACTTACACACGTGTCCACACACGCACACACACGCCTCTGTGTTGTGTTCGTCCTGTGGACGTTCCTTTGTTCTGTACACCTAAGGAAAATCAACACTGTGTGGACGTGTTGAAGTCCACTTCGTGTGTAAAGTCCCCTAAATTATGTGGACTTCTTTTGTTCTCGGGTCCACACTTCGTATGTAGCGTGAAATGTGTGTATTTTACAGTGTTGGGAATAGGATTTTCGTTAAGTGTACATAACAAGGGAATGTCCACAGGGTGAATGCAGCACAGAGCTGTGTGTGTGTGTTTTGTATTTTAACAATGAGCCTGTCCATCATGCCATGTAACCTCCCTGCTCCTACATAACACCTCTAAAGGATTCTTTAACTCGAGTCAAAGTCCCTGTCTGCGTTGATGCTCCATCTAATCATAGCTTCTTGAACCTTGACCTCTTACCTCACCAAGTACCACACTACCACATTATAACCCTCATCATACGACCGTCGTAAACAGCAAAACTGTCAGAGTGGATGAAGAGGAGTGTGATAATGGAAAGCTATCAAGTAGAGTCGAGTAGGTCAAGGGGTATAGGGGTGGTTGCAACTCATTCCCCCCATGTGTACTTTGTTATTTCTTCAGATTTGATATTTAAGTATACCGTGATAGCAATGAAAT
>CM021534.1:17762972-17784012 GCA_010994315.2 Pisaster ochraceus
ATATATGAGAGACTAATGGCAAATACTCGTCCAGGATAAGATACCAGGTTAAAGAAAGTTCATGAAGCCGCAATTAAGATCAAAACAATAACTCGTATACACACCTGATTGGAATGATTGCATTGCCTGAATTTAATATATGGTTGCTCAGACAATATCAGTTAATATATCGGTTTATCAATATATATTAAATTTTATGTAACAGAAGGGCTTAACTTCATTGAGCTGCGCCCACCACAGATTTGTGTGCTTATGGCATCGTGCGCATGGAACGCCTTAATTAAGCACAGAATGTCACAGCGAGCAGTTTCACGAAGTCGGTCTCTAATGTTTTATATTCACATGTATAATTTGCATTATATACATATATTTTTTATAGTTCTATATTTAGTTATGGCCCGAAATACAGAATTCATGCATAATGAATGACATATTATGTCCTGCAATGGTTTGACAAGCTCCTTAACAATGTAATCCAATTACAAATTAATATAATTATGGAATTCATCCTATGGCACGAAAATGGCACGTGGACGGCCAGACATTGCTAATGGGTACAATGGGATAGGGGAGTACAGGACAGTGTCACCGCTACCCAAAATCCACCCGTTATGAAAAGTAGCCGATAGTTAAAGACACATTACATCAATAGTTGTTGGGAGAGTTAAATGTATTTCCCTCGTCTTGTTTTCAATAGACACACCAAGAAATCATTAGATATTAGGAGTAGAAAGATTTCTACGAAAAAAAACTGTTTTTAAGTTTGACAGTGATTGTGTGCACGTGCATTTTATACGTGTTTATTTTGGGGTTTTTTGGCAATCAAATTTATATTTGTTTGGACGGTTATCTATAAACGATATCAACTTAATTAAAGGGAGGGTGATTATTCCAAAAATTAATGACCATAAAAACGTACATGGTAAAGAGCACTACAGAGCTGTTGCCATTTATAAACAAACACAACAATCACCAGGCAGCCTGTTGGGTGGTCACCTTTCCGAGGTTTTGACTGAGGTTTTGACGGTTTTTAAGCTTTTTATTTCTTGTGATATGCCCAACATTTCCCATCAATCTTGAACATCAGACTCAAGCTTACCATGCCCATCCAATGAAGCGCTCATCGGTGATTAAATAGATTTAAGTATTATTAAAGTTCCTAAAAAGATCACCCGGACTCTCACTCCATCGGTTGGAGAGGTCGGTGTACTGCCAGATTGATACAAAATGGTCTTAGCAAGACATTGTAAGCGTTAAAGTTGTTCAAAAATTGTCAGAGAATGTGAAACGACCTTTATTTTAAGGTTCTTACTTCTAGACCACAGATTGGATTATTTTGAAACAGAGAAAAGGCGTCTAAAATGTCAAGCGTCAATTCAACAGGAATAGTAAACACAAGAAAGGCACCTTTGGGCTTGTGTCCTATTTTTCTTCTCTGCTTCGCATTCTTGTAATGAAACACAGATACTGTTTTTTGGAGCTTAGCGGCTCGTACGGAGACTAACGTCGCTCATGCTGTTAGTCACGTACTTCATACCTTGTAGAATAGTTTGTCTTTCACTTGACGGTATCGTCAGAGGAGGACTTTGTTTTATATTACGCTTTATTGCGTTTTGTGTGAGGTTGGGGGTCTATAGTGTTGGGATCGAGGTTGGTATCTGGATTTCAAGATTGACGGGGAAGGTTTTCACTGTAAAACTTCTTTTTTTTAATAACCACACACAAACAAAAATTTAATCCCAAAGCTCTTTCATGACGAGGTTCAATAGTACAATCGTCTGAAATACTGTCGAAGATGAGAACATATTTTTTGACGACCCCAATTTCCCCATTGTTTATTTTGATAACGGCAATCGAAATAGGCACGTGCATCCACTTGAACGTGCACTTTATCCCTAACAACACACAAAAACGTTTTTCCTTGTTTTCACTAAGATGGACCAAATAATTCGGTGAATGTTCACAGGGTGGCTATGTGGTGTGTGTTTTACGGGATCATGATTGTACTCTTTCAAGAAAGCAATTATGCGTCACACATTTAATACCCCTCAGATCCCAAGGTGAGGCAGATTCTCCGCATGGTATTCCCCCAACAGAACAGTCGTGTGACATTCAACCATAGACAACATTCACTATTTAAGGCTCATGTGCTATTATGAAGTCCAGACTCCTCAAGGAACAGGCTAACTTCACCGGCCACGCGGTCGTGACTAAGCGACTTGCAATAGGCCCGAATACAGACACCCGAGCCTTTAATAGTCAGTGTTGATTAGTTGTGTCAATCGTTCCCCGCGTTGTCTTGCAGAGAAGACAGGGTGTCAGGCTTAACTTCCGGGAAGTATTTGTGGGATTAGACTTGTTTAGGGCAATCAACGTTATTGGTTGATACAGCCGAGAAAAGGCCATAGTCACAAAGTGCACGACTCACCTGAGATTGAAAATGCAATATCTTTCCGGATTTTTGGTCAGTGTTCTTCTGAAATCGTTGCCCTCTTTAAAGGTTTTATTGTTCCATGCCATGGTGACCCACTTTCATAGCGAGGCTTCATTTAAACCCTGCTAGCTTAATGATACCAAATGACACTAGACATCTAAAGGGCATCTGTAGCCAACAGTCATTAAAGGAAAACGCACTGTTTGCACAAATCAAATTATTTTCTTAACATCTTCTAGAAGTTATTTTCTGTAGGGTCTGTAGGGTCTGTAGACATCAATCTTTTTCTTCTTCTTTTTTGTATTTATTTATTTATTTTTCTTCTAATTAATCGCCTCATCTCGGGAGGCTAGTTTGTTTGTTTGTTGGGTTGTTGGGTGTTTGTTTGTTTGTTGGGTTGTTGGGGCGCTGGGGTGTTTGTTTGTTTGTTGGGTGTTTCGGGGTGGGGTTTCGGGGGCTGGAGTTTGGATTGGATGGTTTATAAGATATAACTATATGACCCCTGAACAAACGCAGTGCGATCAAGTATTCACAGCTGAACAGGCTGAACGAAGTGACTGAGACAAGTGTTCTTTGTCCCGTTTGTTTGCATTAATTTGAGGATAGACTATACAAACATGAAACTATCTGATGACAAAACTTAAATCAGTTTTTAATAATCAGTGATTTTGTGCGGTCGACTACAGTCGGGGTGTCATTGTGCAGGGTTTAAAATGGAATGTTAGCCCATGGTTGTGAGAGACAGGATACTGAAATGGTAATGTTCAAACCATCACACGTTGACGATGGATGGTTCTTTGAATGAAGTAATTAATTTGTAAATCGCAATAGACACGGACAGTAGACTAACTTGTGAATTCAGGGAGAATACACTGAACTAAATTGGGGTCAAGCAATTAACACGAAAATTGGCACAAAGTCCCCAGACACCTGCCTCGGAATCACGAGTACAACGAAACGGAAATAGCATTCTGGTAAAAATTAATATTATAAGATTATTATGACGCTAACTTTGCTAAAAGCATTCTCAGTGAGGAAACAGCTACGTCTTTCTAACGCAGATCGTCATTTTGTTATGACGATGTACTTTTTCTTTTCTCCTCAAATTCAGGCACTAATTATCAACACGGATACAGTTTATAAAAAAAAAATGTTTTACATGAGGTAATACGTCATAGGTTTATGGGCCTGGAGGTAAACTAAGATTTCAACTTTCCCTAAATGTAAAGTTCGATTATTTAAGCAAGAGTATAACTGCTTTCATTCTGGAGTGACTTTTACTCTTTCATTGGTCTCTATTCAAGTCATTTGTACAGATAATTCGTCATTGCGGCTTATCTATAGTGGTGGAATTTCGTTATTTCCCGTCTGGGTATCTTCTTTCATGTTGATTTATTCATCTTCATTTCATAAATGCACTCGATGACTTTTCATTGAAGAAAGTTCACCCCGTACTCTTTTAAATAAACGGTTGGTGTCACTTCCGTTTGAGCAATCCCACGTTCAAATCGCTCTCCCTCTCTGTCTCTCTCTCCCTCTCCATTATTGTTTTGAAATTCAATTGACATTTTTCAAAGGCAAATTTTGCTGCCGTCAGGGGGTTGACATTCTTGAGTATCTTCGCAAAAATCCAGGCAACAATACAATAAAAAGAATTGCCTACAAAACTATTAAGTACGGTACGTTAAATATCTCTAAATACGTGAGGGCAAGAATGGCTAGCAAAGATCGGGTATATGCTCCGGGGTGTGACACAACTTAAAGCATATAACGTCTTCAACCCGCTTAAGAGATTTCCTGTGCACAATTTAAAGAGCCAGATAAATCAGTGACTACATTTACAAACTTTTATTGTTATTATAGGCTTTCCCGGTCAACTTCACCCAAAAATTAATGCAGTTCCATTAACATGCATTCGGTGTAACTGCGGGAAACATATAGTGATAAAGATGTGGGTTTATATCAACCTTACAGCCACTTTTGATCAGTGACGTCATCGCACTCCCCGTTTGAGGGAAATTAACACAGACCCGCCTCCTAATACCCGGCGGCCGTCATTCTCTTTGAGGTTCAGGCCGTGTTAAGCCATACATTCATTTGCTTGAAACGCCTTCAAGCAGTTTGAAAAAATATATACGAAGTGATTAATTATTCAGATTGGGGGGGAGTTACCGTCAAACATTGATCCCTGCTATTGCGGAAACCTCACGATCGTTTCACACCTTAGCACCACAAAGATAATTGCAAAAGGGTCGCTTGTATAGTTTTAAGAGAACAGCAGTTTTAGGGAAAGCAGGGAGTGCATTACGTACCCGGTTCATTTTGAAAGAGGACTCATTAAAATTGATGATAAATTTGCACCGGCGATAAAGAATTTTATTTGGTTTCACCCTTACACCGATGTGTGTAAAGCACTGTATACTAGCAGTACTTGTCCCTGAGTCCTGTGAACAAAATTCCGCGGGCAAATAACTCGGGTGGGATTCGAACCCACGACCTTTGCCATTTTAGAGCAGATGTCTTACTCATATATCTGCTCTAGAATTGGCAAAGGTCGTGGGTTCGAATCCCATCCAAGTAACCTGTGGATATATTTTTTTCACTGGACTTGGAGAAGTGTATACACTGCTTTACACACCTCGGTGTCAGGGTAAAACCAGTCAGTAGGACTCATTTTATTTTGCAGACTCTCTGGGTGGTTTTTTGTAGGGATGTTACCAGTTTAGAGTTTTATTAAGTAAATGCGGCACAATTTTAATGAGAGGACTATTCAAATATTACATTGTCATATTACTTGTTCCACTTTGGCGAGTAAACGAAAAATGCCAGCCTTTGCTTTGTGGGGTGACAGGCCCCGGTTGGGGGGGCGCATGAAGGGCCTTCCTCCGTGGATGTGCCACCGCTCGGACTTTGCTATTTAACCAAACTACATAAAATGTTAAGTCATTTACATATTATATACACTAATGAGGCACAATAATAGTTTTGTAAAGTTGTGAGCCCATCGCTATAACTATTGAAATTTCGATACTCGATTTATAAATAATTGCATTAATACAGGTAGGCCTAGATCTCTCTTGAATTAAGATGTCACCTTTATTAAAAGGTCCCAAAGGTCAAACTCAGTTTTGAGGTGCACTCATTTTTCAATGGTTGGATTCCTCATGAAAGTCGTGGAAGTCTCTAGCTGCACGTCAAAACGTTGTAAAATGTCATTTTATCTCAGACTTTTGCATAGCGAAATTTGAAACGTGACGTCATTTAACTCAAAAACAAAGTTTGACCTCGGAGCTCCTTCGAAGATATCTCCAATAAAAAATAAAGACCTTTTTTAGAAATACAGATCTTTATATTAAATCTTACTTCCTTAGAAGCAGAGATTTTACTTTTAAATCGGGGATATCTCCATTAGAAATAGTGACACCTCATTACAAACAGATTCATCTGTTAACAATAGGTATCTCTGTTTTTGTTTAATATAAAGTTTATGACTGCAATAAATTTCTGAAAATTTTAATATTCCACAAGACCGTGTGCTTCTTAAAGGAAGAAACTAATGGCAAATTGTTCTTTTTTTCAAATATAGTGAAATTGGTATCTTTTTAGTGATCATAAAAACAGTCCTTACTTTCCAAAGTGCCGTCTTTACGCGAATTTAGGTATTCGTCGTTCTTATGCAAAACTCGCAAGTTTTAATAATTTTTTCGAGAGTTCGAAGTTCTTCCTTTTCATTTGGTACCTTTTGTTTTCGATTTCCGGAAACTCGCAGCCGACGAAGTAAAAAAAAAAAAAGTGCGTCTCTCCATAATATATTCAATGTTAATAGTAATTTGTTTTAAAGGCATTCCTGTCACATGTTACAATAACGACACCACATTGACGGCAAGATTGGGACTCACCTCCCATCCGAATTCTTAACGTGGGAAGTAAAACTAAGACAAACTTCCGAATAAAGTAAGGAGCAGGTGACTCAAACCAGACTCCATGCGGTTGGTCAAGGAGCGCCTTTCGCTCTTCCAGTCGGGTTGAAAGGCTCGCCAGGGCCGGCCGACCCCTAGCAGCCGCCGGAGCCATCGATTAAGCCATTCTTCGGTCGTGTTTATACTTGTCAAATGCCAGGTGCGAGCCATGACAGGTACGGTCGCATCTTCCTGTATCCTTTTGTGGAAGTCTCAGGCAGCGGCAAACTGGGCTGGTACGGTTGCATTCTGGCTGTCAACGATTTTGTCCTTCCAGTGTATCAACAATGTGTCGCCCCTCGCATTATGATTCTAACAAATTTTCTTGACTTGTTGATTCAGGATCGTGTTGCGTACATAGCTTTCGGTCAAAAAAATACTCCATCTAATTCCGTTCGGATTTTTGTATCCACTTGGAGGCCTACATCATCATTTTTCATTTTTAGTTTTAAGTGGAAGTGACGTAATTAGACTTGATTATTTCGCCGATGGGTATAACTCTCTCTGGCAATAACCTCACCACCAAATAAACCTTCGAACTTACAACATTTTGCGCAAAGGGGGCCCTTTATTAGAAATTCTTGTTTCAATTTGGGAAGTCAAAAATAAGAGGTTGTGAGACAATTTTCTCTTTTTATGTAGTATTCGTTCATGATGGAAATACTTTTCAGGACAATTTGTACTGGTATCGAGTTATTGATAACAAAGAATAAATAGGCGTAAGCTTTAAAAATGTAGCCAATGTCTAAATGTAGCCTGAAACTTTAATTGGGCTACATTTAAAGTTGGGCCAACATTCAGGTCGAAGGCCGTGTCAAAATTTGCGGCTACAGCTTTATGGCTACGACTGGATTGCCGCGTCACCATGCGTATAGGGCGTCCTTTGCAGCACCCTTAGCAACAGTCGTAGCCGTAGATGTAGCCTTCTTTTCGGATACGACCCAAGGTGCATTTAGACTGTTCACTGCCAACCATCACATACATACATTTAGTCATTCTCTCATCTTTGTACACTGCAAAACAATGTTATGACAAAGAGAGAATCAAAATTAACATCTTAGGGTGTAAAAATAATAACTATGTAATTATTTTTTTTTTTGGGGGGGGGTCTTCAGAAATTAGTGTTATTTTAACACCCTTAAATGTTATTCTTTCTTTGGTATCTATATGTAACAACACCGATGGTGTCAATTGTAACACCGCAGTTTTTGCAGTGTGATACCCGCGGTTAATCCGAACTTAATCCGAAATCCAGCAGCCGAAGTGTAAGACTGGAACGTACCCAGGGCTCTGTCATATTCAGAAACGTATCCTACAAGTCATATTCGAAAATATAATATATATTTCATATTTAATCTCCTGGGATACAGCAACAAGATGATAAGTTTTTTTACAATCAAACAACTTGATGTGCGAGATAGGGTCAGTCTGCTGGGCGATTTCATTTTCATTTTAAAAAACATACACAATGCTAATACACATTACTTCTGATAGAAAAAAAACACCTCACGTTGTACGTGATCCTTTATACTTAAGCCTTTGCTATCTTATGGGCCAACCGAGTTCATTAAAAACGATCAACTCGTTGCTGGCCCCCGTAGGGCGGCCTGGGGCTTCCCGAGCAAACACCAAAAGCACCGCTGTTCGAACCTCCCATGAAAATTTCATTGGTTTGCTCTAATTTGACGGTGGCACGGGATATGATGTGAAGGTAGCAGAGGACAAATCGACGTCGTCTTTTTAGGGAACCCGAGGGATGCCGGGGTAGCATAGATGCGGGGAAGCAATCGGCCCAAAGCGCCCATGCATTTCTAAGTGAACAATTGATTCCATCACGGGTATTTTTGTTTTGTTTTATGTGTGTGTGCGCGCGCCATACGGACTAATCATTTGGGGACGAAGCAGTGGAGAAAAAAATAATGAATTCTTTATGACTTTAATGTGCACGTGGTGTGCATATTCTCACGTGTAGCTACCTCTGGGTATTATAGAAACAGACGATGAAATTACATATATACATGTTGCATATTGTATTCAAGTTTGACATGGTGACTGAATTTGCTGTAAACACATTCATGTATAGTTGCTGCAACACCCGAAAGCAAATTAACTCTTAGTTTCATTAGTTGTTGCGAAAATAAGACAAAGTAGCCTAATTATTGCAGGTATATTATGCTTGGCTATGCATAGAGGTAGTTGGAAAAGAGAGTTGAAGTATCACAGTGTTTTATGACAAAGTAGAATGACTATAACCAAACAAATACAATTGCACACTAAATTTGATTAATTTGTCATTCGTATGTACATCGTTCAAATCCACTGTTTCACAACCGAGACGTTTCAATGCTCTGTGTAAAGTCCCCCCCCCCTCTCTTTTTACACTTTACTAACTGTTTTTATTAGTATTTTCTTTTCTTTCTTTGTTTAAATAATATTTGTGTTGTCAATACATAATATATGAAGACCACTATTGTGATATAGTGACTAGGCAACTGTATACAACTTAGTTTCATTCGTTTCAAAATAACCTTCTTGCACTAAGGTATAGTTTGAAAAGGCGATTTTAACTATGAACGTGTTTTGTTGCAAAGTAGAAAAAACTATAATCAAACAACTGAAATAGCACATTAAATTTGTAGAGTTTGGGTTTATTTTTGGGGGGTAGGGGTATGGGTTAGATTTGAAACAAGAAATAACTGTTTAAAAGAACACAATTTAGCCTTTATGAGATGGTGGACACTATAAAAGAGGGCACTGCTTGGTTTGGTTGTGGACGAGACAGATTAACCCAAACCTAATAGTGTCATAGAATTGTGTCTTGCCACTCCTCAATAATGGCTTATTCAAATGGTTATAAAAGCAGACATAGTGATATGGAACTGTTTACCTATCTCTCATATCTTGTTACGAAGTAATGAATGCAAACATTCTTATTAATATCGCCATTGTTAACAGCATTTTAACGACACCGAAGTAGTTTCTTTTTTAAAGGGGATTAGCAATAACAGCACCGCCTGTTTTTCCCCCATTGTGTGAGCGTCTAATGGGTAAGCAAATAACACGCCTGTGATATCGATCGATTAGTGTTTGAATGCGAACACTTTCCACTACTGACTTCTTAAATCATCAAGCTGCCGTGAAGAATTTGGCAGAAAAGTCAGATGATCACGTAGACTCGCGCAATGATAACATCCCCGCAAAATTCTCATCTTTATTCTTGGGTAAATGAAATACTTATTGACTCACGGTCACGGGGGAACACCTCACGCTATTTCTCTCTCGGTTTCATGAGATCACACGTGAACTTACACCTACTGATTGATTATCATCCCGAGATTGTTGTTGTTAACCTCGCTGAGAAAAATTATAATGATTTCAAATTTGTAGACAATAGTTTGAACATTATTGACAGAGCACTGGCATGAAAACAAAAAGATGTTTAACATTTTTGACAAGATATGAATATCAAGAGTTGATACGGATGTATGGAAATTATGATAATAAGATTTATACTAAGACTAGCCCATGGTTGTCCGAAATAAAATAAAAAATTTTGAAATAACATTCGTCAGTAGGTTCGTTTTGGTTTAGATCTGCTTATTGGGGTAGAAGGTTTGAGCTAACGAGAGTCCCAGGCTACATTTAGATACAGAGTTGGGGCTAACCAAGGTCCTACTTATAACAAAGGTCCTGGGCTACATTTAAGCCCGGGCTACGGTGTGGTCTCAGGCTCTCAATGTGCCGCATTTAGCTCTTCGAATTGTCACCAATGGTGTTAAGCTAAAACCCAAATGAACCATTGGTATAGCGAATGTTGACAAGGAATGAATGCGTTCTGTCTGAGTACCGTTAGTCGACGAGCCTAAAAGGTGCTTTCATCACACCGGGACTTTCAAATGTCAAATGCTCAAAAGACCAAAATGGCAGACGGGTTCGGGGGAAATCCGATTTCCGCCGTTACCGAAGACTATAAAAACAAATTACTCCATTCCTATCGAGCAAAGTAGTCGGGAAACCTTTACATATAAAAATGTCAAGATGGACGTGGACCCGGAGATGGTCTACTCGATGATAAACAAATTCCATTTTCGTTTAATCTTGGGGAAAAAATTCATTCACATACGAAAGAAACCGCACATGCATGCATGGAGATTAGCATCAAAATTTATCATTAAGCGGCATGGGCCAAATCAGAGATTTGCGCCAACGGGCAAAGACTGAAAAAAGCTCGTATGTCAGTTTTGCTCATGTGCTATCGACTTGAAAGAAAAAATAATAAGGGAAAAAAAACAAGCAGGACTAGATGGGTGGTTTCAATTAAATGCCTGTGTCGCGTCAGAATGGAGGCAACATTTTGATTGTCTTGTATATTTAGAGAACCACTATATTACAAAACACTGCCTTAAAACCTTCAATTATGGTTTGCCTTCGAGCGAGTCCAAGTTGAAATATAATCGGGATGAACGTAAAATGCTTTCCTCTCCCTCTCCCTCTCTATCTCTCTCTTTCCGTCCAAAGCTACAGTAGTGGATCTCTTCATCCGTCTCTCGCTCTTCACTGAAACAGGCCTAGCTTTCACCGCCAATTTGCCGGTCGACGATGCGTCCCCGAGCCATGACTGAGATTGAGACTTTAAATGCAAAACTAATTATAACTAATAGAGGAGTATCTTCTTTTTTTATCTAACTAAATTGTTCCTTAAACGCACTGGGCTTAAAAGGAGAGATTCTGTAACAAAAGGGGGATTGAAAAGAATTCGTTTGTGAAAATTTTAAGAATGTAGACTAGAGATATTGAAACACTGGTCAGATAAAATTCCATTTTCTTAAATATACCTCAATAAAATACGTGACTAAGATGTCCGAATCTGCCTCAATTTTTAAAAGACGCTCCAGTTTTGATTTCACATGTCCCATTTACGAGGGAGTAATTTTGTGGTACACTATCCCAATGACATTGGACCGTGTCTGATTGGGATTTAACAATCGTTATAAAGAAATGTGGTTATTCGATTGTAAACGCAATTCTCAACCGAAATTTAACATGCAGGGTTAGGGTTAGGGTGCAACGATACCATTTAAATTGTCTAAATCAAAAGGGAACAATGTCGTCAACTTTTCCGGTTCATCCGAAATGTTGCTACCGATGTATTTCGTCTAAATATTGCCAGTGTTTAATTTGCCTGGTCATAAAATTTAGGTCTAGGCGAGAATTTTCTGGGGCTACACTTTAAATTTGTTATGTACTTCAAGAAGTAAACCACGAAGACATTTTCAATATTTTATTCTATAAACCAAGAAAGAAAGGCCGTTGTTCGAACGGCTATTCGACTGGATCACCGCGTCATAATGCAATCAGGCATAGGGCGTCGTTAATAGTAGAACCCTTAGCAACGGCCGTAGCCGTAGCCGTGGCTGTAGCCGCCAGCCAATTCAGATACGACGTAAGCTCAATCAGCTTCAAAAACAGTAAGTGTACCCTTAGAATAGTATCATCAAATATTCATTCGGTTTTCTCCATGCAGTGTCTCACTGTGGAATTCTTCCAGCGCCTCCTGATCCCCAGTTATCTGTTTATAATCAGACTCTGTTTCCAACATGAGCGTACAGTGACTGTGTTAATAACTCATCTTGTACTAGTCTTGGCTCTACTAACCCCCCCCCCCCCCCCCCCCCCCCCCCCCCCCCCCCACAGCTCTCATCTTTCAAAGAAGATTTTTGGGGTCCTGCTGATGAACATTTTAACCCAAAATGTATTGTCACCAACTACGGCCTTTCTCACCACCACAGCCATTGTGTTTCCCACCATAAAATGGCCTGTGTGTCCCACCACAAAATGGGCCGTGTGTTTCCCACCGCAAACGAACTCACTGTGTTTTTCACCACAAACGGCCTGCGTTCCCCACCACAAACGGACCCACCGTGTTTCTCACCACTAACGGTCTGTGGTGATAACCACCACGACCTGTGCTTATCACCACAAGTATGGCCTTTTCTCCCCTTTAGAAGAGAACTGTTCATGTAAGGCAATTTTTATCAGAGATGCAATGTAAACGGAACATATAAAATCAATTGCTTTAACTCCCCCATACTAAAAACAAACCCACCCAAGAGTCGGTTGTCTAAACCATTTAATACTAATTTTGTATTATAAAAGCTTTCCCTATTTTCAAAATGTTAAAGGGCAAGTTCGTGTTTGTTTGTTTGTTGTTGTATTTGCTTGTTTGTTTGTCTGTCTGTCTGTCGGGCTGTCTGTCTGTCTGTTACTTTGATTGGATTTAAGGGTGTTTGTTTGATTATTTTGAAGGGTAACTTATTTGTCATCATCTAGTTTTTAATTAACACACCACTCTGTGAAAAATTCATCAATTTTGGTGCTCAAGCTTTTCTTGATGATCGTCGTCGGTTCACTGCCACCAGTTTAATTATTGGTCTATACCTCACCACTTGCTTTGCCAACCTTCTGACCTCCTAATACATTTATTTCACCCACGCCAAAAGTAGTATTGACATTTCACCAATCAACTTCCACCTCCAAAATAGAAATCAATAAAATCTTGTCCCTCCCTCCCCTTCAGTATCCTCCAGAGCCACTCCCACCTTCCTTTGGCGGTCATCAGACTGATAATTTTCTTAAGTGGATTTTTGAAACACTACCAAGTACTAGTACTTATTTGTCTTCAAACACTTTCTTTATTTCTTGCAATTTGTTTATTTATTTATTTATTTATTTTTAACAGTACGAATTCATCCGGTAACATTTAATTGAAAATTTCACAATAAACTTTAAATAAACTAAAAAATCAATATAGACACAGGTACATCAGTGATAACCTCAAACGGGGTCGAGGGGATGTTGGCAATCATGGAAGGCCAAAATTGGACGGGATTGGGCCTAGATTTGAATTGGCTTGAAGAATACGGAAGACGTCTATGGTAGTTTCAATATTTGAAGAGCGGACCAGGTAAGGGGAAGATCGAATGGGGAATGGGAGGTGATTGGGCTCAATGGTACGATGAGTTGGCTAAACCGGACTTCCGGTTGATATTTGGTTCTGTTTTCTCAGTTCTCGCCTCTAATTGAACTTCCATCATGTCACTTCGGCTACGGCTACGGCTGCTGGTTGCAACGACAACGTTGGAGAGTAGGACTTGCAGTCCGGTATTAGCCACTGCCGAAGCCACTCATTCGGACACGACCTACATTTT
Organism: Pisaster ochraceus; assembly: GCA_010994315.2. Classification (NCBI taxonomy): domain Eukaryota; kingdom Metazoa; phylum Echinodermata; class Asteroidea; order Forcipulatida; family Asteriidae; genus Pisaster; species Pisaster ochraceus. Next base: position 17,776,574 of record CM021534.1, read on the forward strand.
GTTAAAACATCAGAACAAGTGACCGAGTTATACAGCAACCTAGAACCTCTTCCAGGTCATTCTCCGAGCCAGAGAAATCTGAACTACGTGTCTATGTCACTATTGGGGCTGAATGGAGTCATTGTAAATTACTGTTCTCTATTTTACTAAGACAAAATTATCAAATCGGTCCTAACATTACTGTAGACTGCCGTAATGAACATGTAGTCTTCAACGAAGACACAAAATGATCATCATAACATTGCATCGTGCCAAGTACTATCAAGCCATGGGTTCCCACAGTACTATATAATACATATAATTCATTTAATACACAATTAACTTGGTGCCCGCAGTGTGCATTTTAAATAGAACCATTTGGGATTTTTTTTCTTTTACATGATGTAATTATATCTGAGGGAAAATGTTGCAGTATAATTGCAAGACCGCTAAAAGAGAAAGAAAATGTACAGATGATATCACGCCAATAAGTCCCGTACCGTTAAGTGTTGCGTATACATAGAAGGCCTTTATCATTTATCTGTTGACGAAAACTGACAGGTCACCGCAATGCCTTTGGATCTACACCTTCGCACGAAACAGCTCCGTAATTAAACTATCCAAATGTGTTACCAACACGGGTCCCAGTATCCATCCCCGACTTTCTCAATGACCAAAGGACCAGTATATTAGCTACTAATGAATTGACAATAACCAATCGATGGGGTTGCTGCAGGGAGAAACTCTCGCTTGGCGTCACATGAGGTGGAGGAGGGGGGGGGGTAGTTTTCACCGGAAGAGAAAGAAAAAACTACGTCATCATACGGACTGTCTCAGCGTGGGACTCGTTCTTTGGCTGAAGACGCCCCTACGTCATCGTAGTAAAAAAAAAAGCCTTTATCGCGCCCACCTAAACAATAGTTATATGTGGACGCCAGATTAATGCTTGGTCTTTTTAATTGAGGTGCATTGCGGTTTTCGGATCTATGCCGGGAAGGGGAGAACTGCATTCAAACCACCGCTAATGTGTCCAAGCTTTACACCTCGTATGACGTTAGTTACATCCTGAAACAATTTTGACGACATAGACGCATAACCAAACGGCATCTGCAAAGTGTAGCGTTGTTCTCATTGGGCTAGCTAGGCCGCCTCTTCCGGTGGCAGTATAAAGGTAAGCTGTGCATTACTGTTAAACAAATAGAATAATTTGTATTTAAATCTCCATAAAATCTCTTTCCCTGTGCCTTCTTTAGAAAAAAAAGACACACACATTTTCGAAGAATGCATTATGACGAGTTTGAATTGAGACATAATTAATTGTGTGTGACGACACACACGAACAAGAGGGTAAAACCGTACGTTATAAAGCTGTCGCAGCCACCGCTCCGAACCAGTGTACTATAACAATTTGGATTGAAAACAAGTTCGAGCTGTCGGTGGGAGCAACGCTGCGTACGTACCAAAAGGTAGGACAGTATTCCCATCAAAATTAAACGCTTCAAACATTTTCATTTGACGAAAAGTTATATTTCGCTGTAGTCACTTACAAGAACATTACAGACAAACAGATAATTGTTTAATAGTTTTGGTCTTTATTGCAAAAAATCATGTTGTCCGACTTTAACAATTATAACAACAAAACAACCACAATCATCTTTTAGAAATCATTGAAAGTAATTAGTAGTTCTGATCGGGTTTCATTCGGTATTTTAACGAATGGATTCTTTTTAAGTATATGCTAAGGTGTTGGATAACATTTGTATTATTTATTTATTTATTGTTGGGAATTATTTGTATTTATTTCAGTAAGGATGTGTGTTTGTTGGTTTGTTTTGTGTGTTTTTTGATTTTGTTCTTTTCTTCTTATTATTCTTCTTCTTCTTCATCTTCTTCTCTTTTTTTCGGCAATACAATTTATGAGAACGCAGAATTTATGCATTTCTCTCTGTCACCACACAAGTAATTACAGGGTCGTCAAATGTAAATATAGAATTGCGAGTCTTCCTTCACGGTGACAGTGCCTACGATTTGTACTGACTGGTCGATATCCAAAAGGACCCCTATGCATTGTGTGTGTTAGGACAAAATGACAAGCGCTGTAAACCAACACTATCATTCAATGGTAGGCCTACGGTTCGAAGCAATACACAAATAAACATTGTTGACCAAGAACAAAACAGTCCTAAAAACTTTAATTAATATAAAGACCTGATTAAAGTTAACACAAATAACGATTTTTTTTTATAAGAATAAAAAGAGCGATCCTAATAAATGCTGATCTTAAATACATATTGACCCGTAATACTTCGCTTCGTTTTGGGTTAATGGTTACTATTTTGATCCCATTTATTAACACTTCTTTTTTGCAAACTACTAAGGGAGTATTTTAAAAGCAAATAATATTCTTCCACAAAATGTTTGCGCTTTTTTTTTAGGCTCCGTAAGTGATTCGGAAAATGGGATCAAAGTTTTAACAATTAACCCCGAAACAACACTTTCTTCGAGATACTTTTCAATTTCACGCGTGTAGTCAGTACTAAAACGTAACTATATTTATTTTCTGGGTTAAAATCTGCAGAAATAACTACTTCTTATCAAATTGTTGCGGAGTAAAGTGTGCCCCAAGGGAACGGTTGGAAAGTGAAATTGATTGGTCTCGGTACAGCCTCGAATTAAATGGAAACTTTAGGTAGACAGTCTGGTAACGGCAACATGCACGCAGCGATATCCAAATCGTATCCGTAAGTGTTTCATATTTGTGCCAGAAACAAAAATACCATCATGGACGCGAGCACAAAATGAAGACGGCAATACATTTAGCAATAAAGCCGCAAAGTGCATTTTCGTGGCTAGCAAGACAAACCGCACCGGTCTCGGACCTCTTCTTCAAATCATAAGAAAACCAAATGGATGCCATAATTATTCATATGTAAACAAATCAAAGTACATAGTAAAGCAACTTATTTACAAACCAAAAAGAAATTTTATTCGAGTTTGATCCTTGTAAGATGCGAATCACCGTAACTATGAAACCTTAGCTTATGGCACTGTTGTTTAAAAAGGTAAAGTTCAAAAGCTCGCATTTTTGTAACAAAACCAACAAACTTTCATTCTTACTGTTAATATCTAAAGAATTTGTTTTATTAAGAGGCCTTGAAGAACTTCAGATTAGACGTCGAATAGTATTGTGTCCGCCACATACTGTTCTATAAGTGTTACTTAAATATGAATTAATAAATACTTTTAATAAACCAAGGTGAACCAAGGTATATCATCACAATCTTGAAAGTGACGAAACAAAACATCCTGAGAAAGCAAGAGATAAATTACTAGATAAGCTTACTTCTTGGTATCTTGATGCACAAAGAGGCAAAAACATACGACAGTCATGCAAAATGCAGCTGTAGGCGATATTAACATTCACCACTTTGCATTCTCTGTTAAGGTTGGTCTTGAAAGGTATTATACATATTAGATATATCCCAATAATGTTGTGGGGGGACTAGAGCTAAAACTTTCATGATAAAAGAAAATCAGGATGAATTAACATTGGAATTATGATTTGAAAGTTGCCATTCCAACAGCTGTATTTCACGTAGCCTATACTGAATCTCTTTTGGGAACTCCTTGCCAAGTGCATGTTTTCCTCCATACTACAACTAGACTGTTTAAGGGGAATATAAATTCCTACCTGCAGCCCCCCCCCTTTTTCGTTTTAAATATTTTCTTCTTGTAGCCCCTTACCAAGAGTGGCTTAAAGCCTTGTTTTGGGACAGACTTGCATTAGAAAATAACAATAAGTTTATAATAAGTAACCCGCAACCGCCTGCTTCCTTGTCACAAACTGTTACTTTTTTTTTGCAATATTCTAGAAAAAGGACAAAATAATTAAATAAAGTACTTTGAAGGTACATCTGTTAATAGGTCAACACGAATTAAAGAGCTCATTATATGTATAAACTTCATATAAAACAACAACGTATTTTCAGGAATATTGAGGGCTGTACGCGCACCAATTTCAACTTTACATGAAGTTAGCTTAAAACTTAATAGTACACTATTCCTACGGTGGGGGGTTTTGGGTGTTGTTTTGGGGTTTTGTCTTTCCTTTTTATAAAGGCCTACGAACTTTCTCCAATTTCTAATAAGTCACACACGCATTCTTGATCGGATTTGACGTGAGCAACAGGGGGAAAAGGGGCGGTTTCCCGTCAGGAGACCAGAACGAGACAACCGTTTCCTTGGCTGAAGGATACTGTTTCTAATTAGGTCTCCGTAATTGTGTTCGGTTGCTAAATGCGCTGGCAATAATACCATAATGTGAGACCATTAACGAACCAAAGTCGTTATCTTTTTCCGTACACGCTGACGAAGTATTACGACCCACTAATGGAGCATCAGAGTTGCCCACGGTAGAAATATTGATGACCCCTTTTGCAAAAAAAAGTGAACATATAAACGCCTTTAATGTTGACCAGCGCTTTTTGTAATTAGTGCATGAGCATTTATATTTATGGGCAGGGCCCTTTTTACACGCCACTCCATGTCTGAAACACGATTGAACCAAGAAGGCAATTCATGACGGACTCATCATTCATGCAAAGTACACTCTACACGCTATGTGTATTCTACACAAATGGATTTTACAACCTTGGCACACTATGGGCAGTTAACTGCCTTTTTGTAAAAAAAAAGAAAAGGGAACAACAACAGCAATCAATTGCGAACTTACTAAAACTAAAAGCCTATTTCGTTCTGCATCAATAAGTCTTTCCCGTGTTTGTAAAATGCATATTGTGGGTGCTGCACGGGGGGGCGGGGCAAAATGAGAGAACATAACGTTTTTTTGGTGGCGTGACGCATACGCGTTTGTTATACGTCTGCCTACCGCACACCTCCTTGGCAATTTGCCAACTAGTAGTGTCTTTACGCATGCGTGAATGTAATTAGCATATTCGATGGGAAGTGCTAATTGTTGACTGATAAAACAACGTATTATTGGTAACGTTTTACGGATATGAGAACTTATTTAATTACGTTTCTTTCGTGATCCGGTGAGTGTCTAGATTTTTTTTTTTCAAATTACAAGGACCTGCATTCATTGCTACATATTAATTTAGTGTTCACTGCTTGCATACATGATTATACTTACATTTAGATTCACTTCAAACAATAACAACATAACACCATAATACTGCGAAGTGCGTCATACTCTATCCGTAGCTGTTTAACCGGACAAGTTTAAGTTTCGCTATGCTATTTAAAATCATATTTTACCCAATTCAAATGCAGTCTTCTTTTGGGGGGAAATGTTTCATTGTTTCCCTTTTCTTTCTGTTTTGTTTCTGTTTGTGTTCTGACATTGTAGGGATGCCTGTATGTATTTATTTATAAATTCATTTAAAATATTCGAACATATAATACATTTTTACATTTTAAAGGGAGGGTAAATATACCTTTAAAAAAATTACTCCAGAAAATAATAACCATAAAAGTTTACTTGGTGAGAAGCACTGCAGCTGTTGATAACGTATAACGCTCTGAGAAGAAATTCCCTCCTAAGGAATGCGATTTTAGAGAAAGAGATTCTGTTTAAACGTCAATCTTAGAAACATTTCATTCACGAAACGTTTCTTAGATTGTGTATTCTAATCGGGTTGGGTTTTTTTTCTGAGTGGACATAACCGCTCCAGATTTTCGACGATATCTCAAAATCTTACAACCTTTTGGAAGAGAAACAAAAGGAGTGACGTCCACAGGTTAATTTTATTGTATATATCTACATTTATATAGGGTTAAAACAATCGAACGCTCAAAAAGGGGATACTTTTCCTTTAACAAATGTCCTTTGCGAAGTATTGGGTAAACTGTAGAAGATAAACTGTAGTCACAACGCATGGCATGCGCACTTTAAAAAGACGACCGACACATGGGCGCTGAGGCACTTACAATTTAAACAGAAAATCAAATAAACAGCGGTCCTAGTCTTTTGCCAATTCGTAAGAGCAATTCCTTTTGCATGTAGACCGTTAATTATATCAATATTGCCTGTAACTGAGACTTCGCTGGATTGGGCATTCAGTCATTACAGAGTCAACCGTAAACTCAGCGTCAATTTACTGTCAATGAATGTCAACATGTATTCCGTTTAGCGCCACCAAAATCGTGAAGATAAACCGCGTCATTTTGCCTGACGTCTGATGGGCCAATCTTCACGGGTACACAACTTGTCGTGTAACTGTAGCTCGTGGACTATGGGGTGCCGACCCAACACGAATAGGTTAACAGCCTCCCTAAAAAGATGTTAGAAGACTCGAATCCCCGGCAGTGCAATGAAGTCCACAGCCGGTGTTTCTTACCAATTAAACTGTTCCCATCCATTTGAATGTTTAGAATCGCAAATGAGAGTAACTTGATTAAGTCCAGCCTTCACGGGGGATTTAGCCCGGCCATTTTGTTTTTCCCCAGTACGGTTGCCCTATGAAAAGGATCGTGGGAACTCCATTGCAAATTGGTGTCGCGTTTTAATGGCTTATGTGGGAGCGCCAGGTGTAGCATTACATTGTCCCCTCTTCTACTACTCCTCGTGTACTCTACAACATTTTAAATAAGGATAAGATTACCGTCCAGGAAAAAAAAAAACTTATTAAGTGAACTGCGTCGAATGCAAGGGATTTGACCGTTATTAACCTCCCCTCTCGCCATATATGCAAAACAATAACAGTACCTCCACTCAATTTGCTGCGGAAATTGGTGCTAGGTTTACGTTCCAAAGAAATATGCCAACGTGATTTCTCAGTGTAACTTTATGTTGCTCTCCAAGTCAAACCACGGATTTATTCGCTGCTGGACCGCCACGAGGTCTGCCTGCATCTTTTAATTAAGCAATTCAAAAACAAATTTCTGTTTCTGTGACTCGCAGCGAAATTTGTTGAGGGACTCTCCCTCTCTGGCGTTGGGTTTGTCTTCGCAACTTAAAGTTGTTCCGTAGGATCCTGTAGACGAGCTCAGTACACTGTTTAAAACCCAAATACTCTACAGGAATGCATTAATGTTAGTGGCCTGAAGTTCCGACCCGTTCCAACATAACATGCATTAACAGATATGCTGTTGTGTTATCATTTAGCCTTCGAGAAAGACTTTGCTAGGGTCGAAACGTCAGGCCACTAACAACTTTTTGCGTATATATACCGTAGGTTCTTTTGGTTGGTAACTAATTTGCAACAGCTAATCCTACTTTCTCACTTTATAGGAATGTCAGAAGTTTCAGAACTCCCGCTCTTCTCAGAAAGTATACTTTAATTATCACGTGGTTGTTATCCATAAACAGATCTTATTATAGCTCCATGGTAAACCTCATCAGCTCCTTGTTCAATAGAATTTAAAAATCAAGATCTACAACCAACATTACATTAAACCTTACTGACTCCTCACGCAGCTTATGACCGTGCAAGTCTCGC
>CM021534.1:17833838-17844385 GCA_010994315.2 Pisaster ochraceus
GCTTGAAAAACTGTTTCCATTCTTAGAAAAAGTTAGTCTGGCACAGTCACCAAAACTAAAATTTGATATGGTAAACCTCTACCCTGCATAAATAAAGTCATAATTATTCTTAAAATGTTGATTGCTGCAAACAAAAAATAGCGAAGGCGGATATCGACCCCTTGCATGCATGTCACACGCTATAGAGTCAATCGGCAAGCATGTACACACTGAGTTACCTCAAATTCACACTACACTGTACAACGATCAGGGACATTGACTTTCAAAATTACACAACCAAGAATATTGTTTTGATGACGTCAGGACCCAATTTGACAGAGCTACTTAACCAGAAAATTATGCTTAACAGCTTTCTGCCTAGCAAAACTAAACAGGATACCAGTCACAGACTGGCACGTGACATGGCATTCTGGTAAGCATAATTTTGTTTGCTTAGGTAGGTTTTTTTTTGCTTAAGCAGCTCTATGAAAGTGGGCCCTGATGAATTGGGTAAATTGAGGTCTGGAAATATGTTTTTTCAGACAGCATTTCAGCTTGGCATTTCTAGAGAATTGTAGCGGATATGAATAAGTCAGTGAGCGTTTAGATTGATACTTACGTTTTGGGGGTGGGTTTTTTTTTCTGTTTGGGTATATAAACATTCGTATTTACTGTTCTTTGTTATTTCCCTACACTCTACAGGCTGCCTTGGACCACTTCGTAGCCCAGGACACCAACATGAAACTCAGCTGTACCTATCTCCAGAAGTATGTCAAGGAGAATCCCTTACCTCAATACAAAGACAGGGTCATTGACCTATGACCCTGAATCAACTGTTGACCCTCAACCAATTATAATTTTGATTATCATAATAGTACAAAAACTGATGTCCGAGATTGAATGTCAGGTGTATACATTATCTCCTGCAACAAATTTGTTTGCCTTTTCCTTTCAGTTTCATGTGGAAGAAGGATTATCAGACAGATGGTTTTACTATTATCTCTCTATGTCACTTGATTTAGCTGGGGGTTTTTTTTTTTGGGGGGGGGGGTTTAGGGGGGGAGGTGGGGGGGCAAAGTAGGTGACTTTTATTTACTGTATTCAAATATATTAATATAGCTAACAATATTGCTTCCTGTGTCCCAGTGCATCAATTCCACCAACAGAGGGCGCTATGATTCATTTCTATTGTTGGCATCAAGCCAAGTAGGTAGGGTCATAGCTTGGAAAATAAAAACTTTCTTGGTGGGAAGCACTGTAGCTGTTGATAGTATAAACTATTTTTTAGAAAGGATTCCCTTCGAAGTAATATGGTTTGGATCATTTTTCACCCCAAACATTTGAATCTAAGAAATGATTCTTGCATAAATCATTTCTCGGATATCTGAAACAAAAGGACTCCTCTGATAAACAGTCAAATATTAATTTTTACTATTGTATATTTGCTACATTCCCTCTGCCGATTGATCTTCTTGACCAATACTTTACTGCTGTGCAGTAGGCCTACGCTCTTGTCTTTTTGTCCTAGTCCTTGTTTGTGTAACTTAGTTGAATTCATTTAGTGTGTAATATACAAACTAAGATTCTTTTAAGATACCTTTAAGCTACACATGTCATGGGGATCTCTACTCGACAAGCTCTGCTTTTTTGGAGACCCCCACCATTTAATCACCTTCTGTTCTGTATTTATCCCTATATGTATTATTGATTGATTGAGTGGAAATACAGTATTGAATTGATCTGAACAACGATGTATTAGTACAATTAATACATGTAAAGACCTTATGCAAATGGCGTCATTTGAGTAGGGCGCCCTCGGCAAGAGGTCAAAACAAGGCTGCTCATTGGCCCATCCCGTGTGCTCCGCGCACGTATATGTGCGTTTTCCATTGTTGCGTCATCGTTTTACCTCTAAGATGTCGGCATGATGACGTCAATGCATAAGGTCTACAGGTAGGCATGCATTGCCTTATTCCAGTCAGAGCTGATTTTGAAATGCAATACTGAATCCCTCAAACCCATGATGACAAAATCAGGGGAAGGACTTGGCAGGAATTGTGGTGGTCAATTTGAAAAATCCATGAAAGGTATATCATCATGTAGTTGATTTGCTTGGTTATTCTAATAATGGAAGCTTTTTCATCAGCTTCGTTATGCATTTTATGTTAAAATGTCATAATGTAAGCAGAGGTCCAAATTGAAGTATTCTGCAGTCAAGTATTATTTGCTGCTTTCTCAAAATCTTGACCAGTGTTCTCCCCTAAGCAGTTGTCCGTAGGCCAAACACTAGACTTGTGTGGCGGGTCGTTAAATGTTTATCGAAGTGATAGCGTAACGTCGAGAGAGAGAAAGACAGAGAGAGAGAAAAGGACTGCTGCTCCACGTGAGACTGCTCCGCATGAGACTACTGCTCTCGTGACTACAAAGCCAGCATTATCGTGAAAGCTGTATAATCAACCATTTATCGACTTGTTTACAAGTCTAGCCAAACACTAGTTTAAAACACCCAAAATGGCTAGTTTAGTGTTGACAAGCATCCCTATTTGATTGGAGATAATTAGTACTATTCATTTATTGACATATGTAAGCTACTCACATTTGCTCGTGAGAACTATTATATAAAACTTGCGTGTCTATGTAGCTTTCCCATGCAAGGGATCATGAAAGAGACCAGGACTTTTTTCCTTTTTCTTCTTTTTTTTGTTCATTATGCAAAGGGTCCGACTATTCCAAAATCTTCAAGTCTATGTGGATACTATGAATGGAAACCGATAGAAAATCTTTGAGCTGATGTGAATATCTTAAAGGGGGAGTAAAGCCAAAAATTAAGTCAACATTGGCCATGGCTTCGCTCGGTCCTAGCACCTGGGCCGACACATATACGCATTGGACCATTCCCCCTGACCAAATATCCCCTGGTCCCCTCTTCCTGTCTACGAAAGGTTTGACTATCAATAGTAGTGTAGCTCCATTGTGTAAATCCATTGCAAGTAGCTACTCTCATTCTTTGCCATGTACTAAAACTATGACTCTGATCGTTTACATTATCCATGGATCTTTCATGCTTCATCGTATCATGTGTGTGTTCATGTTGTGATTGTGCGCATTACGCCGACAAGCAGTACGACTTCTTTCCCATCATGCATGACTACATCCTGAACACGAATTTGTACAAACTCATCAGCCCGTCCCAGCAGTCTTTGGTGAGACCAGTGGGGTCGAAGGAAGGACATAGGACATGGCCTCCGTTTCATTCCAGTCCTAAACACGAGATAAAATAACTACTGAAAAACTGCCTTCTTCAATTGAAATGCATGCAAGAACAAGGGTCTTTATTAAACATCAGTGCACTGTGATACACAAAATTACAACTTTAGGGGGAAAAAAAGTAACATTTGACAATCACAACGAACGATTTGTCAGAATATTGCACACATTACTGTAACATTAAAGAGTGCTGAAAGTGAGGGGGGAAACAAACTTTGTTAAGGGAATTTTATAAAATGCTATCAGCAATCATAATTGAGACAAATTTAGCCAGGCAGCTGTTTTTAAAATGTGTAAAATTAACCGAAAATGCTTCCGTCACATTATCAGAAAATAAGAAACTTGATAACAATGCAATTTAATAATACGCTTAAAGATACCTAAAATATCGGTGGGATCTGAAAAACTGCATTGAATGCAAAACACTGTAAACTTTGGGATTGCTTTTGTTTATCCGACAACAACAAAACTTCGTGTGAACTGTTAAGAACACATATCATAAAAAGATTCAAAATTGAAGCGTATATGAAGTTTCATCTGTCACCGAGATAATTGTTTACTTGACTTATCACTTACTGTTTAACCATTGTGTTTATATTTTTAAAAACCAGGTTGACTTCATGGCAGAAACACTTATCCATTGTATCCAGGAATGGTTTTAAGGTTTGAAACACAACTGGCTTTTTTTTTTTTCTTCAAATATATGACCATCAAATTTTACTTGTTTGTCTGAAAATTTCTCAACACAAATTTCCTTGGTTTTCAATTTACTTTGAAGAGTGTAAAGGTATCTGCTGCTCAATGCTTTTTTTTATTGAATGGCCAAACTGTCTTAGATACAATGTTAAATTTATGCTTGCCATTTTTGTGTACATGAAAAATACATGAAGGAACTTTTATTTCCAAAGTCACCATTAAAACAATCAACAGGAAAGTTAACGAGCAAAAATAGCCAACAACAAAAAATGATAAAATAATGTCACCAAAATACAATAGCAATCGTTTATTTGAGTAACAGGGGAACAGTGTTACTGTATTTCAGAACATCAAAATAAAAGTTAAACCGCTTGTATGCATATTAAATACTTGTTACTGTAAACTTGTTTTGTCTTAACGACTTTTTTTTTCCAAGAAAAAAGAGAATAAATTGATGATTTAAATTATGTGAAGTTAAGTCTGTTAACTAACCTACATTAACATAAAAGGGCATGGTGCAGTTTAAGGCAAAATCCGTAGTTAAGTTCGGTCCAGTCTTGGGGAGGTTAAAACACTTTGGAGCAAATAGCAACCTGTTCTCCATATCTTTAACACACATAAAGTGTGGGGTTCTAGTTAAGTCAAATTTTACAATGTAACAATAGTTGAAATCAACAACTCTTAAAGGCACTTAAACAATGGTATTTAATTAACAACCACAAAATGACATGCAAAAAGTTAATTAATACAATCAAATACTTTTTTTTTATTTAAAGTTTCATGACAAATGTTTCTTCTTTGTTCATTTCTAACAGGAAGAGCTAGGCAAAAAAACTATTTTACATGTTTTTTATTTTGCTTACAAAATACCTTTAAATGAAAATATACATGTTGTCATTTATTATTCCCTTAAAAACAGCAAAATCTACAAAGTTTTTTTGCAAATTAAGGCTTCTGAATTCACAATCTTTAGTTCTGCAAAAAATAAAAGTTGTTATCTCTTCCTTTACTTTTTAAACAAATCAAAATTTCTCATCGTACTTTCATGCACAGTAGCACATAAAACGGAGTTTTCCCTTTCCGCTATTAATAAAAAATAGTTCTGTTAGATTTTTCACAGATAAGAAAAATAGCTTGAAAAATCAATACAAAACAGTACTCGGTTTGCAAATTTGTCTCTTCCTCATCTTCTTTTGATCAAATAAATGTACATACACAAGACTTTGTCTCGGCAATATAGTAAAAGTATCAAAGACAAAAATAGTGAATTACAAAGTGCTACAAAATATTCTCCATACACTGCACATACCTGTCATTGAGTATCCACCCTGGCATATATAAAACAGTACTTAAAATTACTTTACTATCTTCGTTCAGTGCAGACCATCTTCAGTCCTTTTTTGTACTGGCATGTAGAGAGATTTTGAGAGAGAAAACAAATATGTACATTAAATGCTGGTAAATTGTAGTTTTAAAAAGTATCCAAGATAACAGAAGTGTTTTTGTTTTTCAAATCTAAAATGCTACAAATGATGCTTCGTTCCCGCTTGTAGGAAAAAGTCAATGCTGCTATTAGATTTCATAATCTCATCTTGGAAAGATTTTATAATCTCATCTTGGAAAGATTTCAGAATTCCGTTTAAAAAAAACCATGCTCACTTTTTAAAAAGATCTGAAAAAACCTTGTGGTAAGATACAAGCCAGTTTTGGGTAAAAAGCAGATGCTTAGCTTCATCTAGTGGACTTGGGCTATCTGCGCAAATAAAAAAATGGCATTCAATTAAGCTGGTCTCCAACAATGAATTGTCGAGCTTTATAGGTAGGTAAAAAGTACAAATTTGTCCAGTTTGATATGACATTTTAATTCATCTGTCCAACTTTTAATTAAAAATCTTCTTCAAAATCACTTTGCCCGCATCGTGTTAACCAGATATCAGATGACCTTTTTCAATGTTTAGTTATTTATTTATTTTTTCAGGTGGTTAAGTTTTTAAAGATTTCTAAATACCTAAAGACGTTTATCATAAAATTAAAAAAAATTTATCAAAAAATAATAATAATAATAATAAAATAATAAAATGTTCAAATCAAACTAGATTGGTTGTATGGGGAATGATAAAACATTTAATGTTGATGTCAAACTTTATCAGGATTCATGCATGAAATATTCAGCTCAACTATTTCTACTTTATAAAATATATTCCCCCGATAGAATTAGACTTTCAGTAGTCTCCATTCAGTTATTTTAACCTTTCATCTGATCCCCCCCCCTGCTAAAACGAAAGAGTCTGCCTTAAAATGACAATTTGTGCTGGGATTACCATGAAAAATGGGGATGAAAACATGAAAAATGAGATTAGTTTAAAATATAAACTCGATTTATTTTTGGCAAAAGTTTAACTCTACTTTTTTTTTTTTCAAACTAAGAGTTATTTAAAATGTTTTATCTGATGAGTTGGGCTTCAACTGACTTCAGACTTTTGTCAACTGTAAGAATTTATCAAGAGGCGCTACTTCTGGGAACCTATCAGGGGGTGCAAGCCATGGTTGAGAGGAGGGGGAGGGGCAATCTGCTAATCTCCTCCATTGAAAAAAAGGGGGGTTTCTGACACAGGCTTCCACTCCCTGGAAGTCAAGCGCCGTAAACTGGGTCATAGGGCATCCATTGAAAAAAACATACTTTATAGAACTGTTACATCTCTTTTCTTGTCATTGTCTCTTGCGGCAATGCTGTTCTAAAACGGTATACAAGTGTCGCCAAATCAAATCAACTCCACTGAAATCAGATTCAACAAAATCGACCAATCAGATTTCTACGTGTTTAACTGATCCATTCAATCACCATAAACTCATGCAAAATGACCTTTCAAAGAAAAATTAAAACCGGCCAATCAAAAAGATACAGCAGTCTTGTGCTCCTCTGCAGTCGCCAACCAGTCAGCACGCAGTCTCCTGGACCTGACAGCCAATCAAGGGAAGCCGGGGACGTCCCATTCTGATCTTCAGCATTCAGCATTTCTCGTAGATTATCAAGTCTCTCAAGAACACATACAGAGTGTGCATATATGCTTGACGTGGAGTTCCTCCATCAGACCCCGTAGCAGACGTCGGGAGTCTTGGTCTTGCTGTTGCGCATCAGTGGCTTGTGGCCGCGAAGCTGGGTCAGTGAGTGCTGCCACAGCCAGCACGATCTGCAGAAGTACTTGAAACAGGTTTGTTCACGACAGAAGAAGGGACCAGTCTGGGTGTGACACAGGCTGCAGAGAGAGTCCTCTAGGTAGGGGTCAATCTGGACCTGTTGTGATAGGAGACAAAGATTCATCAGGGACTAAATTTCTCAAACTATAATTTTATAAAAATCACTAACACTTGACCAGAGAGATAGACCTGTACAAGACAACTCAGAGGCAACTCTATGACCCCAAAATAGTTGAGTTGGTTCCATTCAAATTTCAAATCAAGCTTCTTGCAAATTTGGACCAAAGCTCCCTGCACCCATCAAAGATGCCAGTTAATTCTAAACTGTCTCAGTAGGTTAACTGATCCTTTTTTTTCTCCAGTACTTTTGTGGCTCGGCACCTCAGAGAATTCATTTTATTTTTAGTACTTAATAAATTTCTTTTTGATAAACGATTTTTTTTCCCGCTTTATTATACAACTTTTGATATAATTCTGTTATTGAAACCAAGGAATCCTCTTAAGCAACAGGCCAAAGTGGTTGGGACACCTGACAATAAAGACACACTTTCGTCCTTGCTCTCCCCTCACAAAGTTGTTACCAAGAGGGCAGACGGCACAATGGGAGCCAACAGTGAAACGGGGGTTTTGGCCTGTATAGACCACGCAAGTCTTGTGTGTATTTGGACATTTTGGGGACCTTTTTAGTCCCACGTATATATGCTTTAATGAGTGAAGAAAACAAACTTGCGCACTACAAAAGAGTCCCAAAGTTGGAATACGAGCAACACTTCTGCAGTCTAATAATAATAAAAAATAAAGAATACTTAGTATAGCGCCGGTATATCCGCCTAAAAAAGGCGCTCGTGGAGCTTGAGAAGACAAAACTAAATTAGGACTGAATTGTGAGAGTAGGCTTGTTTGAACAGGTGAGATTTTAAGTCTATTGTACCACTGAACTTCGTGGGCCTGCAGATAAATACTCACTGCTAATTACAGGACTTAAACTGGTTTCTCATCACTGGGCATGCTCAGTACAAACATCTGCTGTGGATGCAGGGGTCGTAAGCTTAAATGCCAACCCAGTGGCTTGTGGAATTTGGTTTTTCCTTCTGTTCTCGTAGTATAAAATGCTTGTAGCACACCGGTGTAAACAATAAAGACCAACTGATATGTCAAATCATTTCCCTTTTTTTTATGGAAATACGAGGTCAATAGAAAAAATACTTTGGCCAAGATTTGTTACTCTCTTCTACTTTTTTTTTGGGGGGGGTTCACTTTTTCTTTCTTTTTTCCACTTCAGTAAGGGAGCATCTCATCAAAAGTTGGAACGGCAGGAACATTCTGATTGGATAAGTATCCCAGTGCGTGCACACGGACCATTCTGTTGGACCACCAGAACGTTCGTTTAGATCTTTCAAAATACTAATGCCCGTATTGGGTTCAGGTGGTCCAATGGATTGCAGGCATGTGCCCACCGGAGCGTTCTTTTGCACCTAGAATGTACCCAACTTTTGAGAGTTCTGTACTGTTGACTTTTGGCTTAGACAATGGCACTTTACCTTCTTGGTGAACTTTGTTGTTTTTATTTCCACAAATGCTGCTCCAACTGCCTTCATGAAACTTTTGCTGTTGTTAAAAGTGACACGTCCAGAGCCTGTGGAAAGGAAAGACAATAAATACACTTTCTAAGAAGTATTCACATTTTTAAGCAAAAGCTGAATAAGTGATTTAAATCCACACAGCCAGGCGTGTCGTGGCCGGGCATGTCGTGACTGAGCGGTCAAATGCACTGTACTCAAGCTCTGGTGTTCTGATCTACAGAGTGTGGGTTCAAGTCCCGGTCTTTTACACTCTCCTCCTTAAGCGAGACACTTAACAAATATGTTTCTGACATTGTCTGGTGGCAATATATTCACTACCTCACCTTTTATCCTACTCAAGGAGTTGTATTTCAGTTGCTGCGGCTCATAAAAATCATTCTTAACAAGCTCTACCAAATATTTAGGTGCCAGGAGTGTCACTATGACAGTATCATAATTATTATTATTATTATCAAAAACAACATGTTTTATGAAGCTTTTCTAAAGCATTGATCATTGTTAGCATTGGTTGTTTGTGTTCAGTTATAAATGACAATCTAAACACAAATTGTTTGAGTTACTTTCGTTGGACCAAGACTGAAAGTGATTTGGCCATCAAGCTTTTAATTTTTCTTGAAATTGGTAAAGGTAAATTTCCTTGACTTTCCACTCGCTTCTTCCCCACATCTTATAATTTCACTCATTGGACTGGGATTTTCCAAAAGTCAAAACATTTTATCAAAACAGTTAAACCTGAGCTTTTCAAAATTCAACAAAGTCACTCCGAGGGACACATCAGGCACTAAACTGCTTTCCCAGGAAAAACTACCGGTAATCTGATACTTGGATCAATGTACTAGCAGGGCAGATAGGTGATGGGATTGTGCCTTTGATTATTATTATTATTATTATTATTGGTTAATTAAAAACATTCAAACTTTGCAGCTAAAGGCTGAATTGTGTTTAAAATACAGAGTTTTATAAAATAACAGAAAAACATTAAGAAATACAAGATAAATTAAAAATACAAATTATAAGTATACTGGCTTGGGCCAATGACTGTAGTAAAACAGATAATAGAACACTGTCCACTAAGCAGGCATGATATTCTTCCTGCTATACTCTGATCGCGCTTTTTTTTTACAAGTGAAAAACAAATAGAAACACAATTAACAATTGCACTAAGAGAGCAAGGCAGCGAGAGGCAAGTTAAAAAAAAAAATGATACAAGATTGGAATTTTGCCCCCAGACAGAGAATGCCATGGGAAAAATATTTGGCCACAGGGCCATCGCAGAAGTGTCCTTTGACAAAATAGAGCTGGTAAAACAAGCAACGGCAGCCATTTTGAAAATTGTGAAAACTGTTTGTTATTCTGCCCGTTTTTTTTGTTGTTGCAAAATTCAAATCTGTGGTGGCTTTCCCATGACTAACTGGTGACTGTGTTTCACATTCCATGCATGCATCTTCAAAGGCAAATTCCCCTTCTTATTTCCCCTCTCTGTCCCACTAGTTACTAAGAAAACGATGATGATATTTACACACTTTTTGGCTCTAGCCAAAATAAATACTCCAGAGGTCCCTTTCATCTATTTCTTAATATTTATGTTTAAAGGGAGGGTACCCCTTTGATAAATTAATCCAAAAAATTAATGACCAGGAAAAAATGTACTTTGTAAAGTGCACTGGAGAGCTGTTGATACTATAAAACAGTGTCAGAAACGACACCCTTTGAAGTAGTGTAGTTTTAGAGAAAGAGGTATTTTGTCACCCCGATATTTGAATCTGAGAAACAAGAGTCTTTGCAGGAAGGGTTGGGAGTTTTTTTCTTTCATTATTTTTTCTT
>CM021534.1:17866769-17877517 GCA_010994315.2 Pisaster ochraceus
GTTAATGTTAAAAAGAAATGCCACCTGTCTCCTCCCCAGCTCCTCCTGGGAGTCATGCTCATGTTCCTCAGTTATCACTTAAAGGGCAGGGTATACCTTTGGTAATTGTCAAAGACCAATATCCTCACTTGGTGTATCCCAACATCATGCATAAAATAACACACCCGTGAAAATTTGGGCTCAACTGGTCATCAAAAATGCAAGAAAATAATGAGAGAATAAACATCCTTGTTGCAAAGAATGATTGTGTGCTTTCAGATGCCTAAGAAGGGCTTCATGCTTGAAGCCTTTCTCGGATTCAAATTTGGGGGTGAAAATTACCTCTTTCTCTAAAAATACGCTACTTCAGAGGGAGTCGCTTCTCACAATGTGTTATATTATCAACAGCTCTTCAGTGCTCATACCAAAGTACAATTTTACGGTCATTAACTTTTAGAGAAATTATAGCCTACCCTGCCTATAAAATAAAGGTATTTACTGGATTGGCACAGCTACAAAAAAGTCGCAGACAGTGTTCATGTTTTGTGTGATCAACCATGAAATAACAAACCAGTGAAAATTTTGGCTTAATTTGTTTTGTGAGTCAGCAGAAAATTAGTCATAACCATGCATAATTTTCAGCGTAACACATTGTCCTTAATTTTGGTTGTAAACAACCGAAATCAGCTGTTTCATCTTTTTTTCAAGGTTAACTTCAATTCAGAGGGACATATGTCACAGGAAAAAAAATAGTTCTAGAATGAATTCCATAATCAGTAAGCTTTCAGACTCAATTTAAATGATGATCTTTTTTTTATCCTTACCAATCTTGCACACTACCTTAAAGTATAGGGACCCTGATTTTCCCCTCGAGTTTGAGAATGTGTTATGCACAAAGACTGAGGAAGAGATTTAATTGGCCATAAGACTTAATCTGAATGTAACCCTGGTAACAGATCTGCAGCCGATTTCACGAAACGCTAGGATTAATCCTATCTCGAGTTAGGACGAGTAACTAGTCCTAACTTAGGATTAGTCTTAAGGTTTACATGTTACAGTGCAAGGCTGGGACTCGTCCTAAGTCCTAAGATTAATCCTACGTTAGGAAGAGTTTGGTGGAATCGACGGCTGGACACCTTCATACAAACCCAAAAAAAGTATTTAAAAACGCTTTCCCGTCATTCACTTTAGTTGCCGATTTTAAAATAACGATTGAAATAATTATAAAATAGACACTTATTTTTGCACCGGAGATAAATAATATAATTTGGTTTTACCCTTACACCGATGTGTATTAAGCACTGTGTGCTCAGTACTTTCCTGAGTTCTGTGAAAAAAAATCCACAGGCAAATCAAAGGTCATGGGTAAAGAACGCCTTATGCAAGCCTCAAAGCGCTTTACAGTATATACAA
Organism: Pisaster ochraceus; assembly: GCA_010994315.2. Classification (NCBI taxonomy): domain Eukaryota; kingdom Metazoa; phylum Echinodermata; class Asteroidea; order Forcipulatida; family Asteriidae; genus Pisaster; species Pisaster ochraceus. Next base: position 17,868,162 of record CM021534.1, read on the forward strand.
TTGTGTAAAATAGAAGAAAAATGCAAAAATGCGACAGCTGGCTGAAACGATTTAAAAAAGTCATTTAAACAGCTCAAGATGACACTGATTTATTAATGTATTAGGCTTACATATTAGTTGAATGTTTTTCCAATTCAAGAGTAGGGCATCAAAGATAATGGGATTAACATTCCTCCAAAGATGTCTCTCACTGCAGTGCAGTGCAAATAAAGAGAACGAACGCCTCTCAGCCTTGTGCCGTGACGTGGCAGTTTTGACAGTGTTACAGGTAGCCTTTAGTTTAAAGGTATTAAGTTTAGAGAATGTTGCCAGCTATTTCGGCCAGCTGTCGCATCTGTTGCTGGTAACATTAAAGATGGGGCAAAGTGAAAAATATTAACATGTGTGAATGCCAGACATCAAATTGTTGTTCATTAAAGGTAGTGTATATGATTGGTAAAAGGATAAAAAAAACTGTAAATTTTAGTCTGGAAAGCATACTGTAATACTGATTATGAAGTTCAAAACCAGAAACGTTCTTTTCTGTGAAATGATTTCCTCTGAAATGAAGTCATATTCGAGAAAACTGTTTCTGAAAACCTAAATAAATTGCAATCAGCTGATTTAGGTTGTTAAAAATCACAATTAAGGACAGTGTGCTTGCATGTTGAATTTTTTGCACGGTTAATCACTATTTCTTTCTGACTCACACAGCGGATTAAGCCCAAATTTTCACTGGTTCTTTATTTCATGCGAATGGTTGATCACAGAAATTATGAACACTGTCTGCCACTATTTTGCCAGCTCTATCACTTCTGAATAAAACCTTTAACTACAAGTTAAAAAATTAGAAAAAGGGACCATGTTGTCTTGTTTGAAGCCACGGTCGAAAAATAAGCAGACGAATCAAGGAACCTAGAATTTTCACCAGAGATGGTTTTTCATGAAAAACAAAACTGTAAAATTTAAGTCATAAGTCTTGAAATTAATCTGGTCAAAAATAAATGAGTCTGTAAATTTGTGAATGATACTTTGGAATGAAAACAAAAACCTTTACAGTGTTGTATTTGTTATTCATTTCATATGTATCTACTTGCAGTTGGTTCTTTCTTATCCAATAAATAATATTTTCTCTTTTTTGCTCTGTATTCAGTTGATTGAATTTTTTTAAATTTTTTTTATTCAAATTGTAATTCAGTTGTTAGACTGCATTTAATTCTAATTACATTTGATATTTCCTTTATTCCTTCTTGCCTACGTGTTTTTATATACCACAAAAAAACAAACCTACATCATATTATCTCAATCTACGCTGAGCGAGTCTACAACAAAAGTTACGAGACATGTGCTCCAACTGCCTGTCGCTGAAAACCCTTCTTTCCATTTCCATTACATCCTTATTATTGTAACTGTCTCCAAAAACACAATGAACTCCTCCAACATTTTCTTCCCCAACCCTGCTTCACTTGGGCACTCATGACAGGTATCCTGTTTCCAAGCTTTTCAAAACAGTTTCTCATTTAAACCCAATGTCAATATCCATCCATCTACTCTATGGATACCCCACACACACACACCCGCGCGCACGCACACACACCCAGCCCTTCCTTTTACAACTACAAGAGTAAACTGTTTACGCTTATTACGGTATTCAGTATTCCAGTCACCGAATCGATCAATCAATCAATCAATCAATCAATCAAACATTTCATAAGGCGCTCTTTACAATAAGTTCTCGAAAAAAGGTGAGTGAAGTTTTGATGAAGGCTACTGAGAGAGATTGTTTGATGTTCTCCATATATTCTTCATTGGGAGATGCTCAGGTCGGATGCAGTCAGCAGTATGAGTATTAATGACATCATCATATTCACACACAGTCAACACCACAAGAGAAATTTAATGTCAGCTCTTTGCCAGCGTATTTCTGCCCAGGTCGCAGTCGTCCCAAAACACACTAGAGTCTTGTATATGGGAGAAGCTCCTTGAAACTATATTTAGAACATAAACGAGTATCCCCTGGCAACTTAATATACATAAAAGCTCGACAATTTCGAAAAACATGTTATTCACCAACAATGAAGCGATTAGTGTTTTCAAGCACGGGGAGGGGGGGGGGAGAATTTGTTATTTTGGAGAACACACATAAATGGAAAGAGTTTGTTTTCATCACAGCCAGCAGACATCACTAATAGCATAAAACGCAAAATTTTGCAATTTGGCTGAACATCTTGTCCACCGTTTATTTGCTTGTTTTCTTTGACGTCAAAGTGTAAGGTAATATCTTAAAGTGTAATGTAATATTTTATTGCCAACATGATGTGAGTACTTTTCAAAACTGTGAATGATGTTTATATCTATAAACACTTCCTCACTCTATCAAAATTGAAGAGCCTAGTACATGTACATCTGTCTTCTATTACACCTTATGTATTTGACACTCAATTGAACTTAATTTGTGGTTTAAATATTTGTTTAGTGCTACAAGAATTCCACCAGGGAACAACTTTGTTTTGGTTTTAGACTAATACACCAATGTATGTGAGGGTAAAACCCAAATAATATTCTGAATCCCGATGCGATGATTACATCTATTACACTGTTGTAGTGTGGTAAAAAGTCGAGACTGTCCCGCGCCAATATGGCTCATCAGGTCGGTGCGTACATCCGGTTTCATTGGCGATAAACAACTGAAAATCATTTCTATTCCCCCAGGACAGAATGCCAGTCCATCGCAGGTTTCTCCCCAGCTCTCGCTGGTACCCATTCTGTACTCCTGGGTGAAGAGAAGCAATTATGATAAAGTGCCTTGCTCAAAGAGACAAGAGGTGTGCGACTGACCAGACCGGGATTCGAACCCACATTCGGTCAATTACAGAGCTTGAGTCCACCGCCTCGCACCACGCGGCCACGACACCACACTGGTGTAGGGAATTTGACTACTACTGCAGGAGTAAACCTGTTGCTAAATACAACATTTTAACTGGCCTCTCATCTACAAGCACAATTGGTGGTCTAACATCTGCCCTAGATTGTTGGGGTTGTGGGTTTTACTCACTTAGCCTTTAAAAGGGCCTTCTTATGGTCAAATTTTGGTGATAACCCCAGGTAAAAAAAAAAATTCCTATTTGAAAACCTCCTTGTTATAAAGGTAGTAAGCATTCTGCTAACTTATCTCATCTGAAATTCCCCTGGTTGATTAGAAGTCAAGGCGCTTTTTGGAGATACAAATTCCTGTGATGTCCGTTTGTGGATGCTTATTGTTTGCTTTTTTAGGGGTAAATACACCTTATAGCTAGTAGTTTATAATATTGCCTCCAATGTTGTCTTCTGCTAGCAGAACACAACAATTTGTTTCTCACATTTGTATCACATTCAGGTGAAAGTGAATGGTTCAGATGAATAGGACAACTTACTGTCAGCACTAAACACCACTAACCCATCAAAATCCAACAGCATGTTTTGTTTGATTCTCTTGGATTTGAGGACTGCACAATGGAAACCATGATCAGAGTCCAACAGTGTGGGGGGTTGAGTTACAAAATGGCGTAAGTTTTTTTTTTTAAGCGAGGAAGGATCCTTGAATATAACCCTTGGAGTATACGGATAATCAAATTGTTCTTATGAAATATAACCTTTAAAAAAATACCTGCTCAAGCATGATTTTAAATTTGATTAAAATTAGCGTGTAATATTTTGTCATTGGATTGAGACTTGGACTTTTTGAGAGGAAAAAACTCTTATTGGACTTGTTTGGGTGAATAATTATTTAATTATTTGTAATTAAAATGAGACCTGCATCTATTGTTTACAGTATTTTTTTTCAATGAGTGTTTATAACAAATGCTCGGAAATAACTTCCTTGGTTCTAAGATGATCGAATGCGTATATTCATTTGATGATTCCAGTGCCACTTTAACAAACTGGTAACTGAAAGTACCTTTGTTTTGTTATATTTATTGGCCATGTAAACTATGTACTCCAAAGGGCCAACAAGATGCTATCCACAGGTACTTTTGTAAGTCTTATGACCAATATTTTTATCGTAGACTTGTGAACAAGTCGGTAAATGTTTGTCGCAGTATTGGCTCTCGCACGATTATACTGCTCTTTTGATATTGCAAACTCCCAGCTACTGCCCAATTTAACGACTTTACAATCAGAATGTTGTACGTAATCATTTATTCACATGAGTACAAAGAACGCTATTTACGGTTGTCATAGGCGGCCAATGACAATGCCGGGAAGGATCCATTTTATCCGAGGATGGTAATATTTTCTAATATGGTAAATACACTGACTCGCGAGAGAATAGTTGCGAGAGAGCTGTTACACTATCACTGCAACAAACATTTTTAACAACTTGTCCACGAGTCATTATCTATGTTTAGTATTAGCCAGAGATTTGGATTAATTCTCACTATAACTAAACAACAGTTGGTTGTGTAAAATTTTGAATATCATTTTAAATCCTTTGATTTTCCCTGAATGTCGTTAATAAATAATACAAAAATTCCAAAGGGAAGCCATTGTGCTTGCATTTCCACAGATGTGAACATCTATTTTTATCCAGTGATTATCACACATACATGTAGCTGTGTTGAAATGGCTTTTGGCATTTTTTTGTTCCTTCTTTTTGTATTGCATGGCAATTTTAAAGTTTTGCCCAACTAAGTGTTTCCCATCCTTGGACAAATTTTCGTCATTGCTACACGTACATAATGTTTAACCTTGCAGAATCATCTAATTTATTTCACATGTATAGTCCAGTAAGATCTATTTTTAACTTTGATATAATATTAAATATTTGTACTGACATGTAACACTTTCACAGATGTGATTAGACCTGACAGATAATGTCATTGTGCATGGTTCAGCACAATTTACATCATGGGTATTGAAATACGTGATCACTTACTATTAATAATATAGTCATGGGGCTATACATTACATTGTCAAAATATCAATAATTAATCGATATTATGTTCTATTTAATCTTGACGTCTGTGTTTTAGTCGAGTCTCGGTGATTTCAGCTTTGATATGTAACCGGTATTCATTATCGATACGTGTATGAAATTTCCGTTGTCTGGTCAATCCTGGGCAGCTATCTGCAGGGGTGCCCTGCTGCATTTGGCTTTTCTGGCACTCAGACGTGCGATGCATGCCAGGGCTACACTAACCACGTGCTGTATAGAATACCACGGCAGGCGAGCAGGGTGTTAATATGCGCAGACGTCCCAAGTATGTTGTTAATGCGTCTGGGATGGCTGTTGTACCGATCGGCATTCTGAATACCTGAGTACTTTTTTATGTCAACCTGCCATCTTACGTTTAAGCATTCCTGAAAATGTCACATTCATGTAGTGTCCGAGTGGGGGCGAGCATATTTTATGAAAAGCCGACACCACAATGACACAAATGCAGCCAGGGGTAGTCCCAAGGTTTGGGGGAATTCGTAACCTCTTGATTATAAAATTTGAAGCAGACATGAATTTGAATGCTTTACATCTATACTGGATTCAATCAGGGTTTTGTTTTACATGTATGATGAATCATTTAATTACTTTGTTGATGAATACCGGTAGAATATTTTTGTTTAGTATTATCCAGGAAAATATATGCTGCTGTTTGGCTAAAAACAAATTGCTCAGACTGAGTTTAAATAAAGGTAACATTTATTTTAAAAGTACATCATTGTTTCATGGAGGAAGAAATTAAATCCCAACAGCAAAATATTCAAACAAAATTGTCAAATATCAAGAAATAAATCACAATGGAAACTGACTAGGTATGTTTTAAATAGTTTGGGGTTGAACAAAGAAAAATTTACAAGAGCAGGGTTTTGGTCATCACATTTTAATGAACAAAAAATGAAACAAAGGTTTATTTGTATGAACTCTTAATTAAGAAAAAAATAAATATATAAATGAAAAACAATTGTATGTCGCAATTTGAAAGATAATATTTTGGACTGAAAAAGAGCTATTATCCAAAAGGACCTAGTAGCTTAATTTTTGTGTAAATCAAAAGAGCATTCCAATAAATTACCATCCAATTTGTTGAAAATAAAGGCCTAATTCAAGCCATTTGGTACATTTCTGCTGGGGATTTTTGTGCACACTTTTAAAATTTTGGGTGGACTTTTTCTTCTTTTTTGATTTTGGGGGACTCCTTTAATTTCTTGTTTATTTAGGGGCGATGTAATACTGGTTTAAAGGCAGAATTCTCAAAAAAGTTACAATAAAAGTCACCTGTGAAAGTTTTAGCTAAATACTGTGTTTACTGTCACGGTATTTTCATTAAGAACGTTGAATGCCATCAATGTTTAGCGAGGTGAGATAGGGAACCAACCGGACACCTCAGAAATCATTGAATCACCAAAACTTGCCTGCCATTACCATCTTTAAAACAGTTAATTTTTCCGATAGAAATCACACAAAATATTTTCGGGGCCATTACTAACCTTTAATATACTTTGTGGTAAAAAAATATATATCATAAGTATATATTTTTTAGATCAATTGAAACAGCTGTTTATGTTATTGATTTTCTTTATGCACATAATTATATTTCTATGTGCCAGATTATTTAGTTCAATAAGTGCATTTCTTTTAAATGATGTCTAGTAGTTTGAAAGTTAGTTAATAGTGAATGAGAAACCGGCATCAATTGGAAGTTTTCCTCTGTGTTTGCATGCAAGGTACAATAGAAGGTTGTGACCCATACAAATTTCAAAATGTGCGTGAAAACAGTGCGGTTGCATAGTACAAGATTGTAATGACATTATGTACTGAGTACAATGCAATGCTTTTTTATCAAGAACAATGAAGGTTGAAAATAATTGTGATACACAGTTTTTTATCACAACCGAAGGCACCTTCAAAGCACTCCTAATTTTTTCTACAACCTATGCAGAGCCATGTATGAAATAAAAGATCCATTATTTACGTAGCTTACACCACGTAACAGTTTACAAGGCACTGTCACACAATCGTCAGCCAATCATACAAGAAAACACCGGGTCAACCCGTTCTCTTTATGCTGGGTTCTTTAACGTGCATTACCCAACACACGAGACCAACGGCTTTATGTCCCATCGGAATGATTAAGTGTCTTGCTTAAGAACATAAGTGTCAAGATTGGGACTCGAACCCACACTCTGCTGATCAGAAACACCAGAGCTTGAATCCAGTGCAATTGACCGCTCGGCCACGAGGAGCCACAGGTTCTCAAGTTGGTAGGAGTGAAATTCAACTCAACAAATTTAAAATGGAATAGAAAGAGTTTCTTGCCAGTAATCTTCAGAGGCAAAGTATAAGTAAGCCTACAATGTTTGACAGAGAGTAATCTTCACAAAGTTCTGCATCCATACAGAGAAATGGTGTTGGGTTGCTATCGGCTGGAATTGAATCTCGATTTGTCCAATGCATTCGACGAGTCTGCTGTAACCCTTTCCTTCCCATGGATGACTTTAGTCGACTGCACTCATACCCCCACTTCTTTTAGCACTCGAGACTTTAGTAGACCATGCTTCCAAATAAAAAAGCACGCAAGCCTGAGCACAAAGGCAATTAAATAGCTGTAGTTTTGTCCATGTTTACCCTCCATAGCAAAGCGTACTATAGTTGGAAAGAAAAAGATCAGGTCTTTCCAATGGTGGTAAAATAAAACAAGGTTGTGTTTTGCAATCCCTTCAAATTGGAGTGGAAAGATCTCAAATGGCAAACGCCTACACGAAGCAACATATGGTAAAAAAAAAAGTGTGTTTGAATTTACAGATCACTTTGTGGAAACAAAGACCAAGAACTTGAACATTTATAGGCAGAACTCAATTATTTCGGGGTTATATGAAAGTGAATTCACCAAGATTTTTTTTTTACAATGTTTATTTTGCTGTTAAACAATATCTTCAAGGTGATAATAGAGTTTGTAAAATTGAACAAAAGCTTTCTTGTTTGCTTTACGCTTGAGTGGTCAAACAATACGGTCACCAGCGCTTGTTCGTGTCAAAACAATTCGGTAACGAGAGGTTTAATTAACTCGATACATTCACAAGGAGAACATACTTCATTATTATTATCATTTAAATCCTTTGAAATGCTTTTGTACCCATTCCAAAAAAAATGTCTAGAATTTTCCAACAAGTTGTTAATATTTAACGGAGGCGGGTATTATTTGTTGAAATAGTTTAATGTACAAAGTGCAGGCGTCAGCACATCACATGAATTTCAGACAGAGAAACACATGTTGCAATGATTGGATGAATGACTAATGAGGTAAATTGTATTAAACATTATTATTCATTAAAGTTGGATCATGCTGGGTTATTTATTGCCAAAAGATCCCATATACCTTGAAGGGAATCAATCAATGGGGATTTATCAGGGGTGTGGCAAAGGGCATTTCTTTAGGGGTGTTTCTTGAACCCAGTTTGCAGATTTGCCGCGACCTACTTACTCTCCACTACTTTAAGAAAGACTAGTGCACCTATATGTAGCGAGGAACCCCACTGTAATCAGTCAAAACGAAAAACCTTTTGTTTTGCAAATTAAAACAATATTATAAGTGGCCTGACATTTTGACCCTTGCAGAGTCATTTCTCAAAGGCTATATGACAACACTACAGACGTACACCAGTATACCTGCTTATGTTTGTTGTGTTGTCATTTAGCCTTCGAGAAAGACTCTGCTACGGTCGTAACGTCAGGCCACTAAATATTTGTTGGCATTTAAACCATAGGTCCTATTGGTTGGTGAGCAATTTTGCAACAGCAATTACCATTTTTCATTTTGCAAACTAGTGTGCTTTTAACCCTTCCGAGAACATAGCGACCAGATACAGCTTGCAACCAAAATGCAAATAGGCTGCAAGCTCTGACCTACTTTCACTCATTAAAATAGGTCAAAGTAAAGGCCATGTCCTGAGTTTAAAGTTTCAAATGTTTTCCATGTTAACATGTTTCTAAAACAAAACCAAATTTCTGAATAAATTATGTGAAAAACTCAAGAATATTAGTCATGTCTGGGCCTATGGTGATGATTGTACAGAAATGAATGGTTTCTAAAAAGGTTAAATGAAAAGCAAGTTTCTTTGGTGACTGAATTTTAGTCCGGATGACCATATTCTACTCTTTATTTAGTGTTTCGTTTGCCAAAAGGCTAACTATGGCTAATTATGTATAACCCCTGGTCACTACATTCACAGGTCAAAGCTCCGGAGGCCACTATATCCACAGGTCAATACTCCCCAGACCACTCATTCACAGGTCAATGCTCCCAAGCCCACTACATTCACAGGTCAACACTCCCAAGCCCACTACATTCACAGGTCAATGCTCCAAAAGGCCACTACATCTACAGGTCAATGCTCCAAAAGGC